>ML245927.1:0-32110 GCA_005239495.1 Nicotiana undulata | reverse complement strand
TTCTACATTTTGAAGTCAAGCAAGTTGTGGAACAAAAGTCGGCAAAGGTCTTCACAAGTTACACTCATAATGTGCTGAAAATTAGGTCAAATGTAACTGAGATTTTCTCCCAATATACTTGGAATTATTGGATGATCTACCAACCAAATTTAATATCTATGAGTCTAGTTTCAAATTAATTAAACCGTTCATCAATAGGACGTAGGAGTAGAGAGATATTTGCAGTTTCACGAGACTGCGCAAACATCATAAGTGACAAGTAGGTGGATCACTAGAGCTTTTTGAGAAATACATTTCATGTTTTATATGAGGTCTTATTGGGACATATTATATACCAAATTGAAGGTCTTGGAATTTAGTTTTAAAATCTCTTAACCGTTCATTCATACGACATCAGGATAAAAAGATATAAGCGTCGGAAGATGGACCAATCCTAGGGTGCCAAGCTAGCACCTCTTTGACTTTTCCAAACTTGATATATATAAACCTTAGGTCGGCATTCTCTTCATTATTTAGCATAAAACGACCAGAGAACACCCATAAACATAACCTCAACCTATCTTCTAGGGTTTCAAAGACGAATATCATCCCGGGCATGAAATCGAGAGGCAATAACATCAAAACGATCCCTACGACGTAAGTGTCATTATACCGCCTCTCCTTTTTCTTTGTAGTTAGAGTTTTGGAAGTTACTTCATAGTTAAGAAACGTCTAACATCTGTAAGTGCTTAAATATAAAGGAAGGTTATTAAATGTGTTTCCAAATAGTTAGAACTCACGGGACGGTGATCGGAAGCCGTGAGTTCGAGTTATTTGACTTGTAGCGGACTGTTTTGTATTTCTGTTGGGCTGCGTGTTTTACTACTGTTTTGTTGAGTGTTATAGGAGTATGGGTGTGTAGAACACCATATAGATGTAGTATTGTGAGCTGGTCATTCGTTGTAACATTTCCGGATCGTTTAACATGACTACGGTGGTCATCTTATGTATGAACTGATTAGGTTGTGTCTGGACTGTTTTGGGAGGCTCAATATGATTATTATTGATGTTGTTTGGGCTGCTGGTGATTTTTTTGACTTGTGTGAATTCATAAATATAGGGGAGGTGTTTTCCGTTTCATCCAAAAATAGGTTGTGGTCGATACATAATTGTTAAGACGCTTAAACGATAACGATAGTGTCGTTTCTCTTATTGTAGATTAAGGAGTTGTGACATTTGCATAGCTTGAGGTTGGGGCAGTATATACAATGTATGTGAGGCTATCCCTTTCCTTCTTTTGAACGACTCCGATTGTATATAATGTAATGAGCGAGCTTCCAAAGATACTCTACTCTTAGAAGCTAGCAGTACTTAAATTGTTTCCCTTCTTATGGAACAATTGATGTTGAGTTTGCTTCTCTTATTCTTATGTTATCAATGTTGTTGGTACTTCCTGATTCTTATAAGATTCTCGATGAAGAGTTAGCCCTAATGATGTGTACGGAGAATATCGACCTTACGTCACTCCGAAATGTTCAGAACATGATTCCAATGAGTCCTGCATGCATTATATATATGTATCTATTTTACTCTACCGAGTCGCGCTATAATCGGCCGGGTATGGCACCTATTGTGCAACCACTAATAAGTTGGGTTTACCGAGTCCTCTTTGAGGCCAGGTATGATATGATAATGATGATGCCCACAGAAGCGAATGTTCTATGATGATGATGATGCCCACAGAGGCGGATGTTTTAAAAAGATTATGTGTATATATGTATAATGAATTTCATGTTACTTTTTCTTAGAAGCACTCAGATGCTACAGGTTATATCTCCTACATCTCTCCTTACATTACTATTCTTATTTATGTTTTCCTGCCTTTCATACTCAGTACTTTATTCGTAATGACGTCCTTTATATTTGTGGACTCTGCATGTCGTGCTGCAGGTCCTGATAGACAGGTAGACGCAGCTCCCCCACCACAGTAGGCTTTCCTGTTCAGCGGTTATAGGCGAGATCCCTTCTCCGGACTTGCGGTGTCTTGGTATGCATTTTGTTATAGATGTTATGGGTATGTCGGGGCCTTGTTCCGGATATGTTGCATTACTTATGCTTCTTTAGAGGCTCATAGATAGGTGTCGACTCATGTATAGTTTGGTATGCCTTGTTGGCTAATTTTTGTTGTATAGTCTTTCATGGCAGCATTGTAGCTCGTACCTTTTATGTAGTTTCTTAGCAATATTGTCATCCCATGTGATGTATGTTCATGATCCATATCCACCACTTTATTGATCTCGTTATCCCTTAAAGATAATAAAGAAGATTAGATAAAATGTACGTTGGTGCTCGGCAAATATGGCACATGTGCTAGTCATGATCCTCCAGTTTGGGTCGTGACTTAAATAATCAATAATGGTGTAAATTACTTTTTGAAAGATATATCTTGGTGACCTAGGATTCACATCACAACAATGTCTAAGTACGTAGTGAATGGTTATAAGTTCCATACAGAGGATTGCTCTAAAAATAAAAATAGCAACAACAACGGGGTGTGGGTTCAAAGTGGTGATGGCAACCAAGTTGGAGATATTGATTATTATGGTGTGCTCAAAGAAATAAAAGAACTAGAATATACAGGTTGGCCATATAAGAAATTGATACTCTTTAGATGCAAGTGGTTTGACCCAAATCCAACAAAAGGCACAAGAGTACACAACCAATACAACATAATTGAGGTTAATCATACGAGGGAGTATGATCGCTATGATCCTTTGATAATTGCACATAATGTTAGGCAAGTGTATTATGCTCCTTATCCATTGCGGCGGAATAAGTCCGATTGGTGGGTTGTAATAAAAACTAAGCTTGTAGGTAGGGTGGAAGTCGAGAATGTGTTAGATGTTGCATATCAAAATGATATCTCTAATGTTCACCAAATAGTGGACGATCAATTAGAAAATGATTTGGAACATCCTGAAAACATATTGGAAGAAGTTGATATAAATAAAGTAACAATTATAGAAAATGAGGATGAAGAATCAACTAACGAAGCTCAAACAAGTGAGGATGAAGAATTCTCGGACGAGGAACAATACGTCGATGAGCTTTAAAAAGTTGGTTTTTTTAAATAAATCTCGTATTATAGCTAGTTTCTTATATGTTTCAATCTAAATATGTATTATATTATGCAGATGGCAAGGGTCAGGGTAACAATGACCCTACTGGTTCCCGGGGTCGAGAAAAGGCTAGGAAGGGAAAGAGGAGGGTAGAAAATAATACTCCATCTTTTCCACCCTCTTCAGAGATGCCTATGCCTATGCCTATGTCTTATTCTCCACCCCACGGCTATACTGAGCTGCCACAGCATCACGAGTCCTACACCTTCATGCAAACACCGAGTCTTTCATTACAGGGCCATAGGACTATACGTCTGACATACACTCTAGCTGCCTCACGACCAAGTGGATCGCAACCATCTGCATCGCATGGATCACATCCATCCACGTCATAGCCAAATGGATCACATCCATCCATGTCATAACCACTCGGGTCATAGCCACTCGGGTCACAACCATTAGTATCAAAGCCACTTGGGGTCCATCCAGCTATGTCGTTGTTACAGGGATCGCAACCATCTTCATTATCGACTCCATCTATTTCATGCCTTCGCCTGCGAGGTAGTAGCTCTGATCCCCCTACACCGTCCACACATGACTTTGATATACTTGCTTTGGACGATGATGATGATGATGATGATGATGACGAAGAGGTGCATTATGATCAATATGGCAGGATCATCATAGTCCCTGAGGTGATGGGTAAGAGTTATTTGTTATTTTTGCGTTTATTATTTTGTAAAGTTTTTACTAAGATATTAATGTATTTTTATTGTTAAATTGCAGGTTCATCCCGAGTAATAAGACTACGAGGATAATCACCAAAGCCATAAGAAAGCTTTATGATGGCCCTTATGTGACTTGGACTAATTTTCCATTCTCGCTGAAGGAGCAAATTTTCGATCAATTTAAGGTATAAATGTTCTTTTAAGCAGTTTAATAATTTATATTTATGATATTTCCATATAATATTTAACATTTGAAATATAGATCAAGTGTGTATGGGAACATCGCTATAGCGCGGAAGTGGGTGCAAATTTTCATCACTAAGCTCGCAAGCGATTGTCGCATACTTTCTCCTAAGCTAGAAAGAAGAACAAAAAGCATGAATGGTTACTTCAAAAGTTATGGGATGATTTGCAAAGGCAATGGCTTACCACAAAGTTCTTAGAGAAGAGAGAAAAAGGAAAGAAAGCTCGCGCATCTGAGAAGGGATGCTCCTTGCACACTGGAGGTGTGATCATCCTAGGGACATTAAAAAGAAGATTGGTACGTAATTGCTTAAATTATTTTAATTTTCAAAGTATATCTATTCTGTTTATAAACTAAATTAATTTGTTTTCAGGAAAAGAAGTTGGAGCGTCCAATGAACCAAGATGAGCTATTCAAGGAGACACATATTGTAAAGAAAAAGAAAGAGACGGATCACGAAAGGCAGGTCGAGGACCGTGCCTCGACTGTATATGTAAGCTTTCACTTTTGTTTAAGTATTTTAATTAACTTTTATATAAATTTTGAAATACTAAATCAATGTAAATTTTCGTATAGGGTCTCTACCAAACTAACGTGGAGGAATTCATCCGGACTCAGTCACCTAATGAGTCGGGCGAGTCAACCCAACTTTCGGACGAGGATGATGAAAGAATATGGATGGAGTCTGCTGGCGGTCCAAAATATGGGAAGGTATACGAGCTTCCTACTAAGAAATTGCATCACTATAAGTGTGGAATGCAAGGAATAGGGACTACCTTGCAAGGCGGGAAACTTAATGGGGAGAGCCTCTCCGCTATGCGGTAGATTGTGAAAAAGCTCACATCCGAGCTAGAAGCGGCCAAGGAAAGAGAAATGGTTAGAGATGCTCAGTACCTTGGCATGCAAGCTCAGATCAGAACTCTCCTATCTACTGGAGCTTTTTCGTTGCCCCGGTCTCGTGAGTCATCACCAGAGGCTCGACTTAAACGTGAGTGTTCCTTCCGTCCTCCCCGTGATTGTTCTACACGTCTCGAAAGGACCCTTTTCTATGTCGTCTTGTAAATGAAAGTTCATCAGACGGTGATGATGATGTTGCACAAAACACTCCTTGACTTTTATATACTTAGAACTAGACAAATAGAACCGGTTTTGAACTAGTTGTAATAAGTTTTTACTTGGTTTTGGATTTTTTAGTTCTATTGAACTTTAATTTGTTAGTTTTAATGTATTTATTGAATAGTGTTGTTGTTGTTGTTGTTGGTTGTTGTTGTTGTTGGTGGTGGTGGTGTTGTTGTTGGTGATTGTTGTTGTTGTTGTTGTTTGGGGATTTTGGTATGCTGGCAGGTGGTGTAGCTGCCAAAACAGGCATGTAAATGAAAGTTCATCAGACGGTGATGATGATGTTGTACAAAACTCTCCTTGACTTTTATATACTTTTAACTAGACAAATAGAACCGATTTTGAACTAGTGGTAATAAGTTTTAACTTGGTTTTGGATTTTTTAGTTTTATTGAACTTTAATTTGTTAGTTTTAATGTATTTATTGAATTGTGTTATTTTTGTTGTTGTTGTTGTTGTTGTTGTTGTTTAAGGATTTTGGTATGCTGGCATGTGGTGTAGATGCCAAAACATGCATGTAAATGAAAGTTAATCGGACGGTGATGATGATGTTGTACAAAACACTTCTTGACTTTTATATACTTTGAACTAGACAAATAGAACCGGTTTTGAACTAGTTGTAATAAGTTTTAACTTGGTTTTGGAATTTTTAGTTCTATTGAACTTTAATTTGTTAGTTTTAATGTATTTATTGAATTGTGTTATTTTTGTTGTTGTTGTTGTTGTTTAGTGATTTTGATATGTTGGCAGGTGGTGTAGCTGCCAAAACATGCATTTTATGCCAAAATTATAACCCATAAAATCGACCAAAGTTGGTCGGTTTCTAATTAAAAATAATAATTTTCTGCTTATTAGCGACCAAGGTTGGTCGCTTAAGTTTAAAAGAAAAATAAAAAATTAAACATTACCGAGTAAAGTTGGTCGGTTAATGAACAAGGAATACCCAAATTTCAATTTTACCGCCCAACTTTGGTCGGTATGGTTAAATTTTTAAATTTTTTAAAATAATATATATTTTATTTTACCGACCAACTTTGATCGGTAATTTTTAAATTTTAATAATTAATAAAATAACGTAATTCAAATTCACCGACCAACTTTGGTCGGTAAAATTAAATTATTAAAATATGTTACCGACCAAAGTTGGTTGGTATGTGCTTTAAAGTGTACAATTGGTCATTTTTCCTTAGTGATCAACCTTGGTCGGTATACTAAAACGACCACCAAAATAGCGACCAAGCGTGTATGGATGCGTTTTGGTCGGTAATTTGCCAAAATCGACCAACGTTTGTCGGTTATTATGGTCGCTAATTACCGTATTTCTAGTAGTGTAGTGTGTCACTTGTGTTTGCGTCTTTGTGAGGTTGTTCTCTCGATATTTTATACTCTCATTTATATATTGGATTGCTCATCTTCGTCGTGGACGTAAGTCAGTTGATCGAATCACGTTAAATGTTTGTGTCTATTTTGATATATTTCTCTTCTATTGTCTAATTTATCGTCGTTCAAGTGTTGCTTTTTCGATCTTAACAATTATATGGTTCCAAAGGATGAACCATATACAGACAGTTTCCGAACAAGATTAATTAAGTACTTTCTCCGATCCTTGGTTTTTTGACTCTTTTTTTTTCTAGTCCACGATATAATTTGATTTTTTTAGATATCAATGACGAATTAACTTCTTCGTTTTTAAAGTTGTCTTTGGAGTAATGAACCTAGGAGTATTTGTTAATTAATATTCATAGGAGAATTATTCAAGATCTGTAAAAAGAGTCAAAAAATCACTTAAAGTAGACCGAGGAGGGTACTTTGACACAATGTAATAACACGCTTCCAACTCTTGTTCTTTTAACAAAGCGCAGCATCTCCCTTATCTGCCAGGATGCTCTGAAAACGTAATTCACATTTTCCTAATCATGCAAAATTGCTAGCATATTCTGGATTAATCTCCGCAAAGGTCCTAATTCAACGGCGGCATGCTATAAAACTTCCCTTTTAATCGCATTCAAAACAACTGCCCCAAATCCAATAACAGATAAGGCTTTCAATATCCATCAACTGTGGAACGAACTGTTTAGAAATTGAAGGTTAATTACTTCTAACTAGGTTAGAAAATCCGTTCTTAAACCATTCGTTCAAATTAAAAAAAAAAAAAAGTAAATCTTGTAAAGACATTATTCTATGGACGACGTACGCTAGGAAAGTCTATGTAATCATTGTCAACTTATAATATGCGTTCCTTCTGTTCGTGCACCTAATCCCTCCAAACGTATAAAGAATCTTGTGAATAATTGCACATTATCTGTAAGACCTAATTGATTTTCTTTCAATCTTTACAATTGACTTATCCTTTGGCTAAACAAATCGTGACGTACCAGTAAAATAAGTGATGTATTTTTCCATGTGTGAAAAGAATAATTTACTCAAAGAGACGATTTCCGGCGCTAACGCAGAATTCCACCGGAATGAGCACAACTCCCCCATCCGACGGTGGAATCCCATCGGACCTGTCCCAAAAGAAGCGCACTATAAATGTGCACAAATCCCAGTTGGAATCGTCCCAAAGTTCAAACCCAGCCGATGCAGATCTAAGATATGGTGCAGAGATCACTGCAGCGATCAATCGCCTGGGAGCTTCAAAAATTTTCCAAATTAATTCAGGGCCAAATCGAGCAATTCCAAGCGGTAGAGATTCTTCCCCAAGTCGAGATCTATCTCCCCACCAATTTTCAGAGCATTCGATCGTGGGAATTGAGAGTTCGGACCTTCTGCAAATTGCCGACGAGCACACAATGGCCAAAGAAGACGAACCGGGTATCCAAATGAAACGAAACCAATGCGAAATGGTTTCTGCAGGCCTGGAGATCATTTCTAAGCAATCACAACAACACTTCATCGAGCCAAACTCCAGAACAATTCGAAATACGATTTATGCAACCCCGAGCATCGCAGGTGTTCTACAAAATGTCTCAACCAGTTCCACCAGCCCAATTATGACCCAACTTGATGGAAAAGATCCCATACATGTTCATGAAGCTCGCCAGCATGTTCAAATCCAATCACAACCTCAGAAAAATGGTGATCGATCGAATTCTTCTCCTTTCAGTTAAGCAGATGGTCGACAATGGAGTTCCAGTTGTTCCAGCTGCTCAAAAACACGATTCAATTCTCCTATGGTTAAGGAGAAGGTAATCGAGCCATCTCCTATCAATCAAATTGAGTCATCTCTTCATCCCCAAAAGTGGCACCTTCAAGCAGTGTTCCTGCAATTCCTCTACTCGATCAAGCTGGTAAGACCACTGAACTCTCACCTCCTATGCTCCATAATTCTAGTGTTTCTTGAGTACTCCCTACCTCCAATGCACCCACAAATCAAACTCAATCCATACTAGCCACCAGCATTGTCCCTCCCTCATCTACGTCAAAAGAAAATGCAACTGAAGTTGCACCTGGGAATAGCACCTCCCAAACACAATCTCAGCTCTCTCACACTCCAAAACCATCAGCTTTCCCTAAAATATCCTCCAATTTTGATAAACCACCTACTCCACAGAACCAAACACTACCTACAGGCCAACACCAAAGCACCAGTAATTCTAATCCACCTCTCAAAGAAATCACTACTCAAGCCAAAAAAGTACCCAGCACTACCACCACCTACAATCACACACTCCCTAGCCACTAAACTCAAAGCCAAGCAAGCTGAAGTCACAGCCCCAATCCAGTTCACCCCACCCAAGATTACCACTAAATAGGGCCAACCAGTTGTAATATTCCCCAGACAAGACTACATGGTAACTTTAGCGAGCAGGTGTCAATATACAATCATAGGCAAATTCAGTAATACCATGCCTAGGATGGAGTTGATTAGAAAAAGCTTCACTGCTCAGACTAAACTCAGAGGAGGGGTCAAAATTGCTCATTTCAATGCTAGGACTGTTGATATTGACCTTGACAATGAATATGACCATACTACTGTGTGGACAAAACAGTACATGTTCATTCAAGGCCAAAGAATGGAGCTACAGGCATGGTCACGTAACCTCAAGGCCAATGAGGATTCACCTATTGTTCCTACATGGGTGATAATTCCATAATTACCATGGCATTTCTACTACATGGAACTTCTCTCGGTTCTACTGTCACCTATTGGCAAAGTTATGCATTTGGATGTGACTTTAATGTAGAAGACTAAGGGTAGTGTTGCAAAAGTTAATATGCATGTGGACCTTGTGAGCATGTAATTTTTAACCTACCATATACTCCTACAAAATTCAATAAATAAATTAGTTTTATAAATTTTTGTTGAGTTTCAGTGTCTATGTGTGAATTATTCGTATTGTATGATCATAATTCATCCTTTAAAATTTAAAAAATATAAGATAATAACAAAATACTTTTAAAACTCTTATTAATTGGCATAATTAGGGTTTAATAATGAATTGCATAATTTAATCATTTTTTCCTAAGAAAATTACGAAATTTGTTCTTTAAATGATTATGAGTATTAAACTAAATGATTTTACCCTTAATTAACTCATCAATCAATTTATAATTAGACAAAACAAAGTTAAAATTAGTTACTACTTTTTAAAGTTTTAATTTGAATTAATGGAATAATTAATTAAGAAAAAAAGGGATTTAAATCGAACTTGGGCCAAATTACCCAGGACCAAGTCCCTTTTCTCAGTACCCAAACATACCCAGCCCAAGACCAAGTCACATCCGTCGAAGCCCTATCCCCCAAAACGACCTCGTTTAGCCCCCTCTCACCTCAGCCGTTGGATCACTTTGATCCAACGGTCCGGAACTAACCATTACTAAACTATATAACTGTCCTAAACTCCCCATACTCCTTTTTCACTCAGTACCCTAACCCCGTCTCCCCGTCTCTCTTTCCCCCCCCCCCCCCCCCTTTAACCCCACCGTCTTCTGCCGGACTCCGCCGCCCGGAAATCGCCTGCCGGCGACGGAGCACCACCAAACCGCCTCAAATGTTTACCAGAAACTCCTCTCCTCTCCATCCCCTCAATCACCTCCTACCATTAGCTTCCCAAAAACCCACCCAAAATTCACTAATTTTAGATCTAAAAAACTGAAACCCTAAGAACTTAGCTCCGGTCGATTCAGAGACCCCCAATGACTCAAACCAACATGAGTCGATATATCTTGGTGAGAGGTATCGATTCATGTGAGTTTGGACCATTTCCAAACCTTGCCGGAGTCCGGCCAAGTTTGGCGGGTCAACCCTTTTCGGTCAAACCTGTTCTTCCTAACGGGTATTCTTTTTTTTTCTTCTCCTTATTCGCTCAATAATTGATTACTTAGACTAAAATCTGTCTTAGCCGATTTATGCATGAATTCTGAATTTAGGTCTTTCGTTTGTTTATACTTTTCTGAAATTATTTTCTTGAGTTTAGCATGTTCATCCTATTTTTAATTAATTAGCTTCCACCTTAATCTAATCCTACATGTTTAGGTCTATTTTAGGTTAATCCTGATAATATAGCCTAAATCACAAGCTATTTAATCATAAATTCAATTAACAAAATTACCATTCAGTTTAGTCATAGTCTAAATTACTCAGTCTAATTTTTACTCTTAGGTTGAAACTAATGAATAAGTCATTATATAGGATAATCAACTAAGTCTAATGACTTAACTATTGGAATCATTTGAACTAATTAATCTAAGTCCTAAAATAAATTAAGATTCAACTAATTATTTTAGACCTATTCAACCTCACCTTTAAAGAAGCTTAAGCTTCCAGCTTCTTTAGTACTTTAATTAATCAATTAGGATAAAGGTAGGCACCTTAATAAACAACTTAGTCTTTAATACTAAAAGGGTAATTATAAGGGTATTGAAGGGTATTTTAGGTACTTCAATTGAAGAATCTTGCGTGTAACAACCCAAGAAGCTTCTAGAATTAGGATAAACATCAAAAACAAAATCAGATTTTTTTGAGGTAAAGCAGTAATTTTTAAAGGGGAATAGGGGCTGTAAATGAAGGAACATTCTAGAAAGGGGTACAACTGTCCTATATGATAAGAATGGACAGTTGTACCTGTACTAGAGCAGATTTTAGGATAGGGTATATTCTTAATAGATGCCACCCCCTAGACCCCCTATAAATACACTATACCATTCTCTGAAAATGGCACATATTAACACAAATTAACACACTCTTTACACACATTACCACTATTCATCAACAGATTTTGAGAGATATTTTTCGGAAATCTCATACACACACACACTAGACTACTGTTCTGAAAATACACTAATATTCCTTTTGAAAACACAGAAGAAAACACTGAAAAACACCAAAAATGGACATAAAAATCTTCTGAAACAGATTCTGGTCTAGTCTTAGGTATTTTGAAGAAGGGAAAAATGTCAATATTGTACCTATACTATTGAAAATTAGTCACGTTAATACTCGTTTCTACTTTCGGTCAAAAATCATACCTACCATTAGTAAAGTATATAAATTTGTCCCTAACCCTTATAGATTTCCTACGTGGCACCGGGACCCCCAAAATAATTTGCCAACTAAGCAATTTTTGACCCGTTTATTTTAGAAACCCGCCCCACCCTTATAACCCGTTAATTAGGCTCCTCAACTTGTTCATCAATTTCCAACATCCTTTCATCGTTAGTACTTAAACTAGTACCTAAATTCGGATCGATAACAGCACGACACAAGGGACAATTTGTATGTGATCTAAGCCATGTGTCAATACTATGGATGTGAAATGCATGTTTACAATTTGGGAGTAATCGAAGAGACTCATCATCTTGAAATTCATTCAAACAAACATAGCAGTTTGTTCCTTCAATCAAACCATCCACTTTTTTGAACTTGAATTGGTACAAAAGAAGAAGAAGTACCTCAGCACAAGGCTCTGATGAAGACCCACACGGTTGAAAATAGTGATTCTTGATTGCAGGATCTTGGCGATAGTGTTAGCTTCTAGTTGAGAAAAAATCTGAGAATGCCGGCCACCGAAAAATCCCCCTGGACAGTGAAAAATCTCGGATGACCCCATCCCATTCATTTTATTTTTCTCATGCTTTTTCTTTTCTGTTTCAACATGACCCCACCCCTCTTTTATGTTCCAGCATCTATTAGAAATTTATCTGCAATTTATTGTCTACCGTAGTTCGTTTGTTTCGTAGATTATGGTGGATTTTGATAGCAACTATAATAGTGGTGAAAGTGGTGGGTTTTGATTGAATTTCATGGTGGGTCTCCATCGGAGATGGTGAATAAGAGAAGTGGGCAATAAAGCTTTTTTATCGTGGGATGAAGTGAGGTGATGATCAGCTATAAAATTTGTGGTGGCTTTGGTGAAAGAAGGTGGTGGACTGGTAAGGGCGACCGGCAATGGGAATATTTTAGTAAGGGTAATTAACAATTTAAAGGTGGGGCGGGTTATTTAAAGGTGGGGCGGGTTATAAAAACGGTGGCGGGTAAAAAAAAGCCTAGTTAGCACATTATTATGGGATCCCGGTTGCCACGTAGGAGATCCGTTAGATTTAGATACATATAAATTTACTTTAGTAACGGCAGGTATTATTTTAGCCGAAAAGTAGAACTAGGTATTAACGTGACAAATTTCAATAGTGGAGGTAAAGTTTTGATCTTTTTCCCTGTCAAGACCCGAAATTCCCACCGTCGGGACCGTGATGGCGCCTAACGTTGAACCCGCTAAGCAAGCCAACGTAATCAATCACATATGTTAAAAGCCTTTATTATTAAGTGAGAACAAGTAAAATACGACCTTTACGTAAATAAAAGCATAGAATGAGGACAGTTTTAAGATACGTAGCTAAATCCTCAACTGTCGATTTCTCAAAATAACCAACCCAGATCTTTGGAATCACAATGTCACGGACTATCTATGATTAATACATATAAGGGTCCGAAAGCAATAAATACATCTGTTTTGAAAGTACTAAAACAGAAATGAAGAAGTGGAAGGGGACGCCAAGGCCTGCGGACGCCTGCAGGACTACCTCACTGTCTCCGAGTGGACCGAAGGAAGCCGCCTAGCTCAATATCCACTAGGTCCTGTACCGGAATCTGCACAACAAAAATTATACAGGTGTAGTATCAGTACAACCGACCCCATGTACTGAGTAAGTGCCTAGCCTAACCTCAACGAAGTAGTGACGAGGCTAGGACACGACAAATAATCTCACATGTGCAATTCAATAACATATAAAAGAGATAACCACAGGAAGTAAACAGTTAATAACAAAAACGGAGGGAAAACATGCTGGGGAAAAGAGGTAGCAATTACAGAAATAACGGAACAAGGAAACAGTATAAATATAAAAGATAACAACAGGAATTAACAACACAGAACAAACAAGTGCACGGCATCACCCTTCATGCTTTTACTCTCATCCTCACAATAAGTAAAAAAAAACGCCACGACATGTCCCCTCGGGCTAAAATATCATAAACATGGCACGGAATATCCCCTCGTTCTAAAATATCATAAACAGGGCACGGAATGTCCCCTAGTGCTAAAATATAATAAACATGGCACGGAATGTCCCCTCGTGCTAAAATATCATAAACATGGCACGGAGTGTCCCCTCGTGCTAAAATATCATATACACGGCACATAATGTTCCCTCGTGCTAGAATATCATAAACATGGAACAAAATGTCCCCTCATGCTAAAATATCATAAACAACAGTTTGGCAAGGAAAAATCAACAACAAGAACCATAAATCACAACATCCCGGCAAGGGAACAATCAATAGAAATAATACCGTCCCGGCAAGGGACACAACTATAATCAATCTTACACAAGCATATAACTCATCAAAAATTCCTGAACCGAACAAATACTCAACAGTATTCATAACCATGAATTTCCATAAATGAATAACTACCGAATGGAAGTTTAATCCATAACACAATAAATCTCAATGAAAATCACATAATTCGTAATATCCGACTCACGGGCGTGCTTGAAAACAACATATAGGTACTCGTCACCTCACCTATACATTGAACATGGTATAATCACGTAGCAAACAAGACTCAACACCTATTCCCTCAAGTTAAGGTTAGGCCAAACACTTACCTCGACTTCCACGATCAAAATCAAGCCTCAAGCACCGCTTTTCCTTTCGAACTCTACTCCAAATCAATTGTATCTAGACAAATATGACTCAATAACATCAACAGATGCTAAACAATTCAAGTCAAATGCTTAATTATAGACTTTCTAACATTCTTCCCAAAAATCCAAAAATTGACCCCGGGCCCGCTTGGTCAAAACACGAGGTTAAGACCAAAACCCGTTCACTCATTCACCCACGAACCCGAATATATAATTTGTTTTGAAATCCGACCCCAAAACGATGTCAAATTCCACATTAATCAAAAAGCGCTAACTCTATCCAAATCCCCAATTTTCTACCATTAAAACCCTATGATTCTTGAAGATAGTTGATGAAAAGCATTACAAGGTTGAAGGAAATCAGTTAGTGAACACTTACCTACGATTTGGGAAGAAATTCTCTTGAGAAAATCGCCCTAGGCCTTCTATTTTTTTGAAAAATTGAGGAAGAAACGAATGAAGTTTGTTTTTAAAAAACATCACTGCCCGACTCTCGCACCTGCGGTGCATTGGTCGGACCTGCACTATCGCAAGTGCGAGAAATGGACCGCACCTGCGGAAATTGACAAGCCCACAGGGGGGCCGCACCTGCGGAAGGTTATCCGCTCCTGCAGAACCGCTTCTAAGGAAGAAGGTCCGCATTTGCGAGAGGACCGCACCTGCGAACCATAATGCGCGCCAGCGGTCTCGCACCTGTGGCCCTAGGCTCGCAGGTGCGGGCACACCAGAACTGGTGCACCAGCAGTGATTTTCCAAGTTAAAACACCCCGAAACCTACCCGAAACTCACCCGAGCCCTCGGGACTCCAAACCAAATATGCACACAACCTCAAAAACATCCTACGGACTTACTTGTGCGATCAAATATCCAAAATAACATCTTAAACAACGAATTTAGCCTTAAAATCAAAGAACACTTTCAAAACATTCAAATTATCAAAATCTACCACCGTGAGTCCGAATTACATCAAACAACCGTCGTTTCTTACCAAACTTCACTGACATGACATAAATATTATTTCGAAGCTGTACCGGGTTACGGAACCATAATACAGGCCCGATACTACAGATTTCACGTATAATAACATTTTCAAAAACCTCTTATATTTTCAGAAAACAATTTCTTTCAAAAATGCATTTCTCGAACTTGGGACCTCGGAATTCGATTCTGGGCATTTGCCCAAGTCCCCATATTTTCCTACAGACCCTCCGGGACCGTCAAATCACGGGTTCGGGTCCGTTTACCAAAAATGTTTACCAAAGTCAACTAAATTCAAATGTCAACACAAAATTATCATTTTCCTCAGTTTTTCACATAAAGGCTTCCCAGCTACATGCCCGGGCTGCGCACGCACATCGAAAAGCTNCACCGAATATTCCTATTTTCCATTATACCAACCAAATCTATTCGAAAGGTTAGAAATCAACAAAAGAAAAAGTAAGTGGACCTGACCTATTGAATCATGACTATATCCGCTATTATGATATTAAAATTCGATAGAGATGAAATTGGAGCAGTTGATTTTTTTTTTTATTTCAATTTTTTGTTAGGAGTTTTATCAACAATTTACTTGTGTAGGTGGCGATCCGGTATTTTCTGAATCCTTATGTAAGGAATTACAAAAGAAATTCCTTCAACAAATATGTGAATTAGGAAGGATTGGTCGACGGTGAGATAGAAGGAGGTTTTCATGACCTCGAAACACGGAATTTACTAGAAATACACGGGATGAACTTTTGGGTCATCACAATCTCCACCTCTAAAACAAATGTTCGTCCTCGAACGGACATAGAAAGGTACCTGAATCTGTGAAAAGATGGGGATATCGGCTCCGCATATCGGACTCGGACTCCTAGGTAGCTGCCTCGACAGGCTGACCCCTCTACTGAACACGGACCGAATGATAACTCTTCGATCTCAACTGACGAACCTGTCGGGCTAATATGGCTACCGGCTCCTCCTCATAAGTCAAATCCTTGTCCAACTGGACACTTTTGACGTCTAGCACATGAGAGGGATCGACAAGATACTTCCGAAGCATAGATACATGAAACACCGGATGCACGACTGATAAACTCGATGGCAAGGCAAGTCTGTAGGCCACCTCTCCTACCTTCTCAAGAATCTCAAAGGGACCAATGTACCTAGGGCTCAACTTACCCTTCTTTCCGAACCTCATCACGCTTTTCATGGGCGACACTCAAGCAATACCCGGTCTCCTACCATGAATGCCAAATCACGAACTATGCGGTCTGCATAACTCTTCTGCATGGACTGAGCTGTACGAAGTCTCTCTTGAATGATCTTCACCTTATCCAAGGCATCCTATACTAACTCTGAACCCAACAACCTAGCCTCTCCTGGCTCGAACCACCCGACTGGTGACCGACACCGCCTACCATACAGCGCCTCATAAGAAGCCATCTGAATGCTCGACTGGTAGTTGTTGTTGTAGGCAAACTCGGCTAAGGGAAAAACCTGGTCCCATGAACCTCCAAAGTCAATTACATATGCTCGCAACATATCCTCCAAGATCTGAATGGTACGCTCAGACTGTCCGTCCGTCTGAGGATGAAATGTTGTGCTCAACTCAACCCGTGTGCCCAACTCATGCTGAAATACTCTCCAAAAATGGGAGGTAAACTGAGTACCTCGGTCAGAAATGATGGACACAGGCACACCATGGAGGCGAACAATCTCCATGATGTAGATCTTTGCCAATCTCTCTGAAGAATATGAAACTGATACAAGAATGAAGTGTTCTGACTTGGTCAGCCTATCCACAATGACCCAAACCGCATCGAATATCCTCTAAGTCTGTGGGAGTCCAACTACGAAATCCATGGTGATACACTCCCACTTTCACTCAAGAATCTCAATCTGCTGCATCAAACCACCGGGTCTCTGGTGCTCGTACTTAACCTGCTAACAGTTCAAACACTTAGCTATATATGCCACAATATCTTTCTTCATCCTCTGCTACCAATAATGCTGCCGCAAATCCCGGTATATCTTTGCGTCGCCCGGATGAATGGAATACCGGGAACTATGGACCTCCTGCAATATCAACTCACGAAGGCCATCGACATCAGGCACACAAATACGGCCATGCATTCTCAAGACTACATCATCATCAACTGTAACCTGCTTGGCACCTCCGTGCCGAACCGTATCCGTAAGGACACACAAATGACGATCATCATACTGCCTGTCCCGAATACGGTCAAACAATGAAAAACGGGCCGCAGTATAAGCCAAAACACTGCCAGTCTCAGAAACATCCAGTCTCATGAACCGATTGGCTAAAGCCTGATCATCTAAAGCAAGCGGTCGCTCCCTAACTGAAATATAAGCAAGACTACCCATACTGATTAACTTCCGACTCAAAGCATCAGCCACCACATTGGCCTTTCCCGGATGATATAAGAATGCCAGCCACCGAAAACTCCCTCTGGACAGTGTAAAATCTCGGATGACCCCATCCCATTCATGTTATTTTTCTCATGCTTTTTGTTATCTATTTCAACATGACCCCACCCCTATTTTGTGTTCAAGCATCTATTAGAAATATATCTGCAATTAATTGTCTACCGTAGTCCTTTTGTTTCGTAGATTATGGTGGATTTTGATAGCAACTATAATAGTGGTGAAAGTGGTGGGTTTTGATAGAATTTCATGGTGGGTCTCCATCGGAGACGGTGAATAAGAGAAGTGGGCAATAGAACTTTTTTATTGTGGGATGAAGTGAGGTGATGATCAACTATAAAATTTGTGGTGGCTTAGGTGAAATAAGGTGGTGGACTGGTGAAGGCGGCAGGCGGTGGGAATATTTAAGTAAGGGTAATTAATAAATTAAAGGTGGGGCGGGTTATAAAAATGGTGGCGGGTAACAAAAAGCTTAGTTAGCACATTATTATGGGATCCCGGTTGCCACGTAGGAGATCCGTTAGATTTAGATAAAAATTTATTTACTTTAGTAACGACAGGTATTATTTTAGCCGGAAAGTAGGACGAGGTATTAACGTGACAAATTTCAATAGTGGAGGTAAAGTTTTGACCTTTTTCCCTGTCACGACCCGAAATTCCCATCGCCGGGACCGTGATGGCGCCTAACGTTGAACCCGCTAGGCAAGCCAACGTAATCAATAAAATATGTTAAAATCCTTTATTATTAAGTGAGAACAAGTAAAATACGACCTTTTCGTAAATAAAAGCATAGAATAAGGACAGTTTTAAGATACGTAGCTAAATCCTCAATTGTCGATTTCTCAAAATAACCAACCCAGATCTTTGGAATCACAATGTCACGGACTATCTATGATTAATACATATAAGGGTCCGAAAGCAATAAATATATCTATTTTGAAAGTACTAAAACAGAAATGTAGAAGTGGAAGGGGACGCCAAGACCTGCGGACGCCTGCAGGACTACCTCAGTGTCTCCGAGTGGACTGAAGGAAGCCGCCTAGCTCAATATCCACTGGGTCCTGTACTGGGATCTGCATAACAAAAATTATACGGGTGTAGTATCAGTAACCCGATCCCATGTACTGAGTAAGTACCTAGCCTAACCTCGACGAAGTAGAGACGAGGCTAGGACACAAAAAAATTTCACCTGTGCAATTCTATAACATATAAAAGAAATAACGACAGGAAGTAAACAATTAAGAACAAAAACGGGGGGAAAACATGCTGGGGAAAAGGGTAGCAATTACGGAAATAACGAAACAAGGAAACAATATAAATATAAAAAATAACAACAGGAATTAACAACACAGAACAAACAAGTGCACGACATCACCCTTCGTGCTTTTACTCTCATCCTCACAATAAGTAAAAAGAAATGCCACGACATGTCCCCTCGTGCTAAAATATCATAAACATGGCACGAAATGTCCCCTCGTGCTAAAATATCATAAACAAGGCACGGAATGTCCCCTCGTGCTAAAATATCATAAACATGGCACGGAATGTTCCCTCGTGCTAAAATATCATAAACATGGCACGGAGTGTCCCCTCGTGCTAAAATATCATATACACGGCACAGAATGTTCCCTCGTGCTAGAATATCATAAACATGGAACAGAATGTCCCCTCATGCTAAAATATCATAAACAACAGTTTGGCAAGGAAAAATCAACAACAAGAACCATAAATCACAACATCCCGGCAAGGGAACAATCAATAGAAATAATACTGTCCCGGCAAGGGACACAACTATAACCAATCTTACACAAGCATATAACTCATCAAAAATTCTGAACCGAACAAATACTCAACAGTATTCATAACCATGAATTTCCATAAATGAATAACTACTGAATGGAAGTTTAATCCATAACACAATAAAGCTCAATGAAAATCACATAATTCGTAATATCCGACTCACGGGCATGCTTGACAACAACATATAGGTACTTGTCACCTCACCTATACATTGAACATGGTATAATCACGTAGCAAACAAGACTCAACACCTATTCCCTCAAGTTAAGGTTAGGCCAAACACTTACCTCGACTTCCAGGATCAAAATCAAGCCTCAAGCACCGCTTTCCCTTTCGAACTCGACTCCAAATCAATTGTATCTAGACAAATATGACTCAATAACATCAACAAATGCTAAACAATTCAAGTCAAATGCTTAATTATAGACTTTCTAACATTCTTCCCAAAAATCCAAAAATCGACCCCGGGCCCCCTTGGTCAAAACACGAGGTTCAGACCAAAACCCGTTCACCCATTCACCCACCGAATATATAATTTGTTTTGAAATCCGACCCAAAAACGAGGTTAAATTCCCAATTAATCGAAAAGCGCTAACTTTATCCAAATCCCCAATTTTCTACCATTAAAACCCTATGATTCTTGAAGATAGTTGATGAAAAGCATTACAAGGTTGAAGGAAATCAGTTAGTGAACACTTACCTACTATTTGGGAAGAAAATCTCTTGAGAAAATCGCCCTAGGCCTTCTATTTTTGTGAAAAATTGAGGAAGAAACGACTGAAGTTTGTTTTTAAAAAACTTCACTGCTCGACTCTCGCACCTGCGGAAATTGACAGGCCCACAGGGGGGCCTCACCTGCGAAAGGTTATCCGCTCCTGCGGAACCGCTTCTGCGGAAGAAGGTCCGCATTTGCCAGAGGACCGCACCTGCGAACCATATTGCGCGTTAGTGGTCTTGCACCTGTGGCCCTAGGCTTGCAGGTGTGGGCACACCAGAACTGGTGCACCAGTAGTGATTTTCCATGTTAAAACACCCCGAAATCTACCCGAAACTCACCCGAGCCCTCGGGGATCCAAACCAAATATGCACACAACCTCAAAAACATCCTACGGACTTACTCGTGCGATCAAATCGCCAAAAGAACATTTTAAACAACGAATTTAGCCTTAAAATCAAAGAACAGTTTCAAAACTTTCAAAGTATCAAAATCTACCACCGTGAGTCCGAATTACGTCAAACAACCTTCGTTTCTTACCAAACTTCACTGACATGACATAAATATTATATCGAACCTGTACCGGGCTGCGGAACCATAATACGGGCCCGATACTACAAATTTTACATATAATAACATTTTCAAAAACCTCTTATATTTTCAGAAAATAATTTCTTTCAAAAATTCATTTCTCGAACTTGGGACCTCAGAATTCAATTCCGGGCATACGTCCAAGTCCCATATTTTCATACGGACCCTCCGGGACTGTCAAATCACGGGTCCAGGTCCGTTTACCAAAAATGTTGACCAAAGTCAACTAAATTCAAATTTCAACACAAAATTATCATTTTCCTCAGTTTTTCACATAAAGGCTTACCAGCTACACGCCCGGGCTGCGCACACACATCGAAAAGCTGCGTGCAATGAAAAATGCAAGCACGGCTTGGGGAAGGCTCTTTACTTGTTTATTTAATTTAAGATTAACATTTATTTTATTTAACAAGGAACTTATCTACTCCATCCGACTAGTTTCGGGTTCGAATCCCGAGCAACCCACTAGCATATCAAAATTCTAATTCTCTTTAGAGAAGTCCATATTTTTCCAATCACCGAATATTCCTATTTTCCATTATACCAACCAAATCCATTCGAAAGGTTAGAAATCATCAAAAGAAAAAGTAAGTGGACCTGAACTATTGAATCATGACTATATCTGCTATTCTGATATTAAAATTCGATAGAGATGAAATTGGAGCAGTTGATTTTTTTTTTACTTTCATTTTTTTGTTTGGAGTTTTATCAACAATTTGCTTGTGTAGGTGGCGATCCGGTATTTTCTGAATCCTTATGTATGGAATTACAAAAGAAATTCTTTCAACAAAGATGTGAATTAGGAAGGATTGGTCGACGGTGAGATAGAAGGAGGTTTTCATGACCTCGGAACGCGGAATTTACTAGAAATACACAGGATGACCTTTTGGGTCATCACAATCTCCACCTCTAAAACAAACGTTCGTCCTCGAACGGACATAGAAAGGTACCTGAATCTGTGAAAAGATGGGGATATCGGCTTAGCATATCAGACTCGGACTCCCAGGTAGCTACCTCGACAAGCTGACCCCTCCACTGAACACGGACCGAAGGATAACTCTTCGATCTCAACTGACGAACCTGCCGGGCTAATATGGCTACCGACTCCTCCTCATAAGTCAAATCCTTGTCCAGTTGGACACTGAAGTCTAGGACATGAGAGGGATCGACAAGATACTTCTGAAGCATAGATACATGAAACACCGTATGCACGGCTGATAAACTCGGTGGCAAGGCAAGTCTGTAGGCCACCTCTCCTACCTTCTCAAGAATCTCAAAGGGACCAATGTACCTAGGGCTCAACTTACCCTTCTTTCCGAACCTCATCACGCCCTTCATGGGCAACACTCGAAGCAATACCCGGTCTCCTACCATGAATGCCAAATCATGAACTATGCAGTCTGCATAACTCTTCTGCCTGGACTGAGCTGTACAAAGTCTATCTTGAATGATCTTCACCTTATCCAAGGAATCTTGTACTAACTCTGAACCCAACAACCTAGCCTCTCCTGACTCGAACCACCCGACTGGCGACCGACACTACCTTCCATACATCGCCTCATAAGGAGCCATTTGAATGCTCGACTGGTAGTTGTTGTTGTAGGCAAACTTATCTAAGGGAAAAACCTGGTCCCATGAACCTCCAAAGTCAATGACATATGCTCGCAACATATCCTCCAAGATCTGAATTGTACGCTAGGACTCTCCGTCCGTCTGAGGATGAAGTGTTATGCTCAACTCAACCCGTGTGCCTAACTCACGCTGAAATACTCTCCAAAAATGGGAGATAAACTGAGTACCTCGGTCAGAAATGATGGACACAGGCACACCATGGAGGCGAACAATCTCCATGATGTAGATCTTTGCCAATCTCTCTGAAGAATACGAAACTAATACAAGAATGAAGTGTGCTAACTTGGTCGGCCTATCCACAATGACCCAAACCGCATCGAATATCCTCTGAGTCCGTGGGAGTCCAACTACGAAATCCATGGTGATACGCTCCCACTTTCACTCAGGAATCTCAATCTGCTGTATCAAACCACCGGGTCTCTGGTGCTCGTACTTAACCTGCTGACAGTTCAAGCACTGAGCTATATATCCCACAATATCTTTCTTCATCCTCCGCTACCAATAATGCTGCCGCAAATCCTGGTACATCTTTGCGGCGCCCGAATGAAAGGAATACCGGGAACTATGGGCCTCCTGCAATATCAACTCACGAAGGCCATCGACATCAGACACATAAATACGGCCATGGATCCTCAATACTCCATCATCATCAACTGTAACCTGCTTGGCACCTCCGTGCCGAAACGTATCCCTAAGGACACACAAATGACGATCATCATACTGCCGGTCCCGAATACGGTCAAACAATGAAGAACGAGCCGCAATATAAGCCAAAACACTGCTAGTCTCTGAAACATCTAGTCTCATGAACCGATTGGCTAAAGCCTGATCATCTAAAGCAAGCGATCGCTCCACGACCAGAATATAAGCAAGACTACCCATACTGACTGACTTCCGGCTCAAAGCATCGGCCACCACATTGGCCTTTCCTGGATGATATAAGATGGTAATGTCGTAGTCTTTCAATAGCTCCAACCATCTTCTTAGCCTCATATTCAACTCTTTCTGCTTGAACAGATATTGCAAACACTTATGATCTGGGAACACCTCACATGACACACCATACAAATAATGTCTCCATATATTCAACGCGTGGACAATGGCTGCTAACTCTAAGTCATGAACTGAATAGTCCTTCTCATGAACCTTCAACTGACGTGAAGCATAAGCTATAACCTTGTCATCCTGCATCAACAGTGCACCAAGTTCAACTCGTGAAGCATCACAATACACGGTATATGGCCCTGATCATGTAGGCAAAACTAACACCGGTGTCGTGGTCAAGGCTGTCTTGAGCTTCTGAAAGCTCGCCTCACACTCATCTGACCACCTGAAATGGGCACCCTTCTGAGTCAACTTGGTCATCGGGGCTACAATAGATGAAACGTCCTCCACAAACCGACGACAGTAACCTGCTAAGCCTAAGAAGCTCCGAATCTCTGTAGCTGAGGTGGGTCTAGGCCATTCTCTGACTGCTGAAATCTTCTTGGGATCCACCCAAATACGCTCGGCTGACAAAACATGGCCCAAAAATGCAATCGAACTCAAACAGAACTCACACTTCAAAAATTTGGCATACAACTGACTGTCCTTCAGAGTCTGGAGGACGACTCGAAGTTGTTGCTCATGCTCCTCTCGGCTGCGGGATTAAATCAAAATATCATCAATGAAAACAATCACGAATGGATCCAAATAGGGTCTGAACACTAGGTTCATCAAATCCATAAAAGCAGCTGGGGCATTTGTCAACCCAAAAGACATCACCAAGAACTCATAATGGCCATACCGAGTGCGAAAGGTTGTCTTAGGGACATCAGACGCCCTAATCCTTAACTGATGGTAACCATATCTCAAGTCAATCTTGGAAAACACTGTGGCACCATGAAGCTGATCGAACAAATCATCATCATCGACAAAGGATACTTATTCTTGATAGTAACCTTGTTCCGTTGCCGGTAGTCAATACACATTCTCATTGTGCCATATTTCTTCTTAACAAACAACACTGGCGCACCCCAAGGAGAAACACTAGGCCTGATAAAGCCTTTAGCTAGCAAATCCTGTAACTGATCCTTCAAATCCTTTAACTCCGGCGGGGCCATACGATATGGCGGGGTAGAAATGGGCTGAGTGCCCGGAGCCAAATCAATGCATAAGTCAATATCCCTGTCGGGTGGCATACCTGGCAGGTCAGATGGGAATACCTCTGGAAACTCGCAGACAATGGGCACGTACTCCATAAGAGGAACCTCGACACTAGAATCACGAACATAGGCCAAATACGCCAAACAACCCTTCTCGACCATACGCCGAGCCTTCATATACGAGAAAACACTACTGGAAGAATGACCAGGAGTCCCCCTCCACTCCAATCGGGGTACTCCCGGTAAGGCCAATGTCATAGTCTTGGCATGACAGTCCAGAATAGCATGATAAGGAGATAACCAATCCATCCCCAAAATGACATCGAAATCAACCATATCAAGAAGTAAAAGATCCACACAAGTCTCCAAACCACCAATAACCACTATGCACGAACAGTAGACTCGATCTACCACAATAGAATCACCCACCGGTATAGATACATATACATGAGTACTCAGGGAATCACGAGGCATAATTCGATATAGGGCAAAATATGAGGACACGTAGGAAAATGTAGACCCCGGATCAAACAAAACCGAAGCATCTCTGCTACAAACTGAAACCATACATGTAATGACTGCATCAGAGGCCTCCGCCTCAGGTCTGGCGGGAATAGCATAGCATCGGGGCTGAGCCCCACCAATCTGAACATCCCTGGGTCGACCTACTGCGGGCTGACCTCTACCTCTCGTAGCCTACCCTCCACCTCTAACTGTCTGGACTCCACCTCTGGCAGCTCGACCTCCACCCCTAGCTGACTGAGGGGGTGGGGGTGCACCTGGTGCGGGAATCATAGCACGGGAACCCTGATGCTGAGAACCACTAGAAGCTCGAAGGAAAAACCCTGAAATGTTCCCTGGAAAACCACAAGTGTAACAAGATCTCTGCTGCTGAGACTGCTGGTCCTGAAACTGTCCTTGTCGACCAGAATAATCACCCTGGAAGCTTTGAAGTGGCGGTGCACTGATAGGAGTTGGTGGTGCACTACGGGATACCTGGAGTGCTGACTGGAATGGTCTGGGAGGATGACCTCTGCCAAAAGAATCCCTGGCTCTAGACGAGGCACCACTGATTCGGCCAAAATGACGAGGCCTCTTGTCAGACCCCTGACCACTACCTTGTGATAATACCATCTCAATCCGCCTGGCCACATTGGCCGCCTCCTGAAATGAAATATCAGTACCTGTCTCTCTAGCCATCTGAAGTCTAATCGGCTGAGCTAGCCCCTCAATAAACCTCCTCACTCTCTCTCGATCTGTGGGGAGTATCATGATAGCATGTCAAGCTAAAGTGATGAACTGGGTCTCATACTGAGTAACTGTCATAGAGCCCTACTGGAGACGCTCAAACTGTCTCTGAAGATCCTCTCTCTGGGTAACTGGTAGAAACTTCTCCAAGAACAACTCGGAGAACTGAGCCCAAGACAAGGACGAAGATCCAGCTGGCCTGGTCAAGCAATAATCCCTCCACCAAGTCTTGGCGGGACCAGAAATACGTAATGTAGCAAAATCAACCCCATTGGTCTCCACGATCCCCATGTTCCGAAGAACTTCATAGCAACTGTCTAAGAAATCCTGGTGATCCTCTGATGGTGCACCACTGAAAGTAGTAGGAAATAGCATGGTGAACCGATCCAACCTCTATAAGGCATCAGCAGACATAGCTGCTCCCTCAACGGCCTGTGCCACAATACCCGGCTGTGCTACTCCAGCTTTCTGAGGTGCTGGAGTCTGGAACCGAGAAGCTAACTGCTCTGGTGTGTGGGTGGAAGGAGTCTTGGCCCCTCCCCTAGCTTAAGAGACGGTTGCTTCTGTAGGAAGTAGACCGGCCTCAACCACGCTCTCCATAAGGCCCACTAAGCGGACCAGAGCGTCCTGAAGTACCGGGGTGGAAATGAACACCTTTGGGACCTGAGCTTGCACAATCGGAACTGTCTGAGCAGGAACCTCATCGGCAAACTCTACCTGAGGATCCTCCACTGGGGCTGCTACTCTAGGCTGAGCTCTGCCCCGACCTTGGCCTCAAGCACGGCCTCGGCCCTCTCCTCGGCCCCTCATAGGAGCTGCAACTGGAGGATCGGGCTGCTGATCGGTAGATGAGGAAGAACGCGTTCTCGCCATGTGCGAGAGAGTAGAATAGAAACACAATTAGCATTTTGAATTCAAATCGCACGATAAAGATGAATAGATATGAAGTTATTCCTAACTTTGTAGCCTCTAGGGGATAAGTACAGACGTCTCCGTACCGATACCTCAGACTCTACCAAGCTTGTCCGTGACTTGTGAGACCTAGGCAACCTAGAGCTCTGATACCAACTTGTCACGACCCGAAATTCCCACTGTCGGGACCGTGATGGCGCCTAACGTTGAACCTGCTAGGCAAGCCAACGTAATCAATCAAATATGTTAAAAGCCTTTATTATCAAGTGAGAACAAGTAAAATACGACCTTTTCATAAATAAAAGCATAGAATGAGGACAGTTTTAAGATACGTAGCTAAATCCTCAACTGTCGATTTATCAAAATAACCAACCCAGATCTTAGGAATCACAATGTCACGGACTATCTATGATTAATACATATAAGGGTCTTAAAGCAATAAATACATCTGTTTTGAAAGTACTAAAACAGAACTGCGGACGCCTGCAGGACTACCTCAGTGTCTCCGAGTGGACTGAAGGAAGCCACCTAGCTCAATATCCACTGGGTCCTGTACCGGGATATGCACAACAAAAACTGTGCAGGTGTAGTATCAGTACAACCGACTCCATGTACTGAGTAAGTGCCGATCCTAACCTCGGAGAAGTAGTGACGAGGCTAGGACACAACAAATAATATCACATGTGCAATTAAATAACATATAAAAGAGATAACGATAGGAAGTAAACAGTTAAGTATGAAACGGGGGGAAAACATGCTGAGGAAAAGGGGTAGAAATTACAAAAATAATGGAACAAGACAACAGTTTAAATATAAAAAATAACAACAGGAATTAACAACACAAAACAAACAAATGCACGGCATCACCCTTCGTGCTTTTACTCTCATCCTCACAGTAAGTAAAAAGAAACGGCACGACATGTCCCCTCGTGCTAAAATATCATAAACATGTCATGGAATGTCCCCTCGTGCTAAAATATAATAAACATGGCACGGAATGTCCCCTCGTGCTAAAATATCATAAACATGGCACGAAATGTCCTCGTGCAAAAATATCATAAACATGGCATGGAGTGTCCCCTCGTGCTAAAATATCATAAACACGACACAGAATGTCTCCTCGTGCTAAAATATCATAAACATGGCACGGAATGTCCCCTCGTGCTAGAATATCATAAACAACAGTTTAGAAAGGAAATATCAACAACAAGAACCATAAATCACAACATCCCGACAAGGGAACAATCAACAGAAATAATACCATCCCGGCAAGGGATATAACTATAACCTATTTACACAAGTGTATAACTCATCAAAATATTCCTCAACCGAACAAATACTCAACAATATTCATAACCAAGAATTTTCATAAAGGAATAACTACCGAATAGAAGTTTAATCCATAACACAATAAACTCCATGAAAATCACATAATTCGTAATATCCGACTCACGGACATGCTTGACAACAACATATAGGTACTCGTCACCTCACCTATACATTGAACATGGTAAAAACAAGACTCAACATCTATTCCCTCAAGCTAAGGTTAGGCCAAACACTTACCTCGACTTCCACGATCAAAATCAAGCCTCAAGCACCGATTTTCCTTTCGAACTCGACTCTAAATCAATTGTATCTAGACATAATTGAATCAATAACATAACCAAATACTAAACAATTCAAGTCCAATGCTTAATTATAGACTTTCTAACATTCTTCCCAAAAATCCAAAAATCGACCTCATGCCCGCTTGGTCAAAACACGAGGTTTGGACCAAAACTCGTTCACACATTCACCCACGAGCCCGAATATATAATTTGTTTTGAAATCCGACCCCAAAACGAGGTCAAATTCCCAATTAATCAAAAATCCCTAACTCTACCCAAGTCCCAAATTTTCTACTATTAAAACCCTAAGATTCTTGAAGATAGTTGATGAAAAGCATTAGAAGGTTAAAGGAAATCAGTTAGTGAACACTTGCCTACAATTTGGAAAGAAAATCTCTTAAGAAAATCGCCCTAGGCCTTCTATTTTTGTGAAAAATTGAGGAAGAAACGACTGAAGTTTGTTTTTAAAAAACATCACTGCCCGACTCTCGCACCTGCGGTGCGAGAAATAGATCGCACCTGTGGAATTGACAGGCCCACAGGGGGCCGCACCTGCGGAATCTCTTTTGTGGAAGAAGGTCTGCATTTGCGAGGGGACCTCACTTGCGAACCATAATGCGCGCCTGCGGTCTCGCATGTGCGGCCCTAGGCACGCAGGTGCGGGCACACCAGAACTGGTGCACCAACAGTGAATTTCCAAGTTAAAACACCCCGAAACCTACCCGAAACTCACCCGAGCCCTCGGGGCTCCAAACAAAATATGCACACAACCTCAAAAATATCTTACAGATTTATTCGTGCGGTCAAATCGGCAAAATAACATCTTAAACAGCGAATTTAGCCTTAAAATCAAAGAAAATTTTCAAAATTTTCAAAGTATCAAAATCTACCACCGTAAGTCCGAATTAAGTCAAACAACCTCCATTTCTTACAAAACTTCACAGACATGACATAAATATTATATTGAACTTGTACCGCGCTCCGAAACCATAATACGGGTCCGATACCACAGATTTCACATATAATTACATTTTCAAAAACCTCTTATGTTTTCAAAAAATAATTCCTTTAAAAAATTTATTTCTCGAACTTGGGACCTCGGAATTCGATTCTGGGCATACCGCCAAGTCCCATATTTTTTTACAGACCCTCCGGGACCGTCAAATCGCGGGTCCGGGTCCGTTTACCAAAAATATTGACCAAAGTCAACTAAATTCAAATTTTAACACAAAATTATCATTTCCCTCAGTTTTCACATAAAGGCTTCCCGGCTACGCTCCCGGGCTGCGCACGCACATCGATGTGAGATAGAAGGAGGTTTTCATGACCTCGGAACACGAAATTTATTAGAAATACACGAGATGACCTTTTGGGTAATCACATTCCCTTTGAAGAACTGGTTTAGCTGCTGAATAATTTCTGACAATATTCATCATAGATTGTACTTTCTGTGCCAAAATCTGGGTTTTTCCTTTGCTGGTTTCTGGGCTTTTTTTCTTGGGTTTGTTGTTGTTCTTGATGCTGTTATTAAGCTACATAAAATCTTGTTTTTCTCTGACCTTTATTTGGTCAGATTTTCTTGATGTTTTTCACTCTTAAGGTATGTAACATCTTGTTCATAAATGAAAATTCATTCGACTCAAAATTTGTGTTTGAAGCTTGCCTTGGTTGGCTGAACTTTGCTGTTAGTTTAAAAAATCCTGAATATATGATCTTTGGGATGATTAATGTCAATAAACTATGTGTTAGTATTATCTTAAATATCTACTGAAATTTAGTCATGAAATCTGAAACATGTTGCTGAATATGTGCTCAATTTGTCATTATGAATATGCTTGCTTGCTAAATCAGTATGTCCATATACTTAGAAACTATGTTCGAAGTTCATTTTTAATAATAGCACTAAAGGAAATTAATCTGGCCCTCTAAATGGTCAGATTCACCCCATAATGGTGCATAGATTCTTACTTGGTCACTGAAATAATCAGTAACTTACAGGAATATGACTCTACGGGTAAAGTCATGAGGCATTTGTAGCTTGTATGAAGCTGAAGCAGTAGTTAGAATTGCTGTTTAGGTTAGAATTTCCATTTCCATGTATAAATTTGTATTTAAACACTCCAATAGTCATGTATAAGTTCCTTTATGTAAGAAAAATTATATTCCTCCCCTTTTCTTCATTCTGGATTGTAATATTGGACTGGACTGTACAATTGTATTAATTTAGGCACTTTTCAATTCTGCCTCTAGAACTCAGATCAAATCTATAAAAATTGACTAACAGGCCTGAAAAGTTTGAACCCAAGTCCATTAGGCCTAGGGTGTAAATACCCCGACCGTTTTCTTTTGAAACTGAAAATTATCCAGATTTGTTTCAACTCATGAACTCCCATTTAAACCATATGCCTATGAGAGTCTACCGGACTCAGCAACTATTTGGCCCAACAAGGCCATGTATTATGGACTGAACACTTATCTTTTGTTGTATTATAGTGTCAATACGATTAAGGCATGGATTAGTATATGTTTTATAGTAAAATTTCGTATTCAGGCAAGCTTAAAATGATTAGAACTTGTTTAAACCCTTCTTTAGGAATCTCGAACTTCAGTTCTTCAAGCTCTAAACTAGACACATTTTCATTAGATGTGAATTTGTAAAACAGAATAGTATATGAATTCGGTAGGCGTATTCTTATAAACAACATCTTTATTTCGTATGTTCAAATTCTAAATGTCACGCCCCAAACTAGGGGAGGCACGACTGGCACTCGATACTGTATTCGATCGAGTTAGCCACTAAACATACTAGCTAACTAAACTGGGGGCCCAACAGATCAAGCAGCACAACATCTGAAATACTAAGCCTTGACCATTAAGGTCATGACTTGAATAACAATAAGCCATATAAAAAAAGGTAGACAAGCCAAAATAATAAAGCACTAGTTGGCCGACGAGGCTGCGACTGAAGACATACATGCCCACACATATATATATACATGCCAAGCCTATGGGCTGGAGACTAAAAACTGCAAAAAGAAACCCAGAATATGTGTCCACAATAACCTCTAAGAGTGTCATAAGCGTTGTCGGGACAAGGACCCGACTACACCCAAATTCTACAACAAAATTAACCATCCTATGAAAGCTCCAGGAAGAGGTGGATCTTAACAACTCACAGCTGAACCCCAAAATCCTAGCGGAGGGGTCGATCAGAGTCCCTATCTGGACCTGTACGCACGAAACAAAAATGCAGTGTCCCCAGGCAACGAGACATCAGTAAAAATAAAAATGTACTGGTATGTAAGACAGAAAGTAGAATCATACATAGCTGATGTAAAAAGGGTAATAGAGATACCACCTTCCACTGAAACTCTGATAACCTCCATGGCCGACATCCGACCTTATAGTAATCAAATATGCATGGTATGCTCGTGTAATCGTATGTCGTGAATACATATATATTGATGCAAATGCATGACATACCCAACCAAAAGCTAGAAATGGCGGTCTCTCCCGGTAGCTAACCGGTATCATATTGCCAACCTGTGGCCATCTGTATAATGTATATAGTCTTTTGGGAAAATAGGCCCCATACCTCTGATTATAGCTCGAAGTCCATGCATAATATGCCAAGTATGATATGAAATTTGAATGCACATAATAGGCCATAACAAGAACTTAGCCAATATTGGCTCA
>ML245926.1:0-36279 GCA_005239495.1 Nicotiana undulata | reverse complement strand
AATTTTATTACTCGATGTAAAGTAGATGGGACTGCTTTCATATCATGAATCCATGGTCTTCCCAGGATGACGTTGTAAGCCATTTCTGTGTTAATGACTTGGAATTTTGCATTTTTGATGACTCCCTCAGCGTAAGTGTTGAGTTCAATCTCACCTTTAGTTATCACTGTTGAATTGTCGAACCCAGATATGGCTCGAACCTTTGGAATCATTGTGTTTTCTACTAGCATTTCTTCCATGACTTTCATCAAAATAATATTGACTGAACTGCCTGGATCAATCAACACCCTTTTAACGTTAGTGTCATGAATGAGTAAGGATATTACCAGCGCGTCATTGTGTGGAAGTATTAATCCACCAAAGTCTGCGTCGTCAAAAGATATTTGTTCTTCCCTCATTTCTTCTCGAACCCGCTTTCCGTGGGTGTTCGTGACTTTTGAGGTTAGCTGGCAGATTATCCTGTTTACTTCTTCTCCTCCATGTATGACATTAACAGTCCATTTTGGGGAGGTTGGTTTCAGTGGCTCCTGCCTGTTCTTCATATATGCCTGTTTACCTTTATCACTAAACAAGTTTGTTAAATAGCCCTGTTTTAATAGATGTTCTACTTCACCTTGTAAATATCTGCAATCTGTTGTTCTATGGCCGTGATCATTGTGGAATTCACACCATTGATCGAGGTTCCTCCTGTTAGGATTAGAACGCATTTCTTTCGGCCATTTAACTTTGTCTCCCATACTTCTTAGTATTGAGACGAGCTCAGTGCTGCTTACATTAATGTTATGGTGTCCAATTCGGGTAATATCCCAGAATTGTTCATCTCAATCTCTCATGGATCTAGATGAGGATGAGTTTGTATCTCTTCCTGAAGGTTTTGTATTTTCGAACCTGGGACGTAGGTCACGTCTCGAGGGTCCTAAGTTAGTATCATACCAGTTTTTACCTGACTTTTTCTCTGANCTGTCTACAAACTCGGAGTAATTCCTTGTCTCCTTGCTTTATCTTGAATATATCTTCCATTCGTTTTTCAACTTTTTTTGTGCACCAGAATGTGCTTTTATAAACGAATCTGCAAGTTCAGCAAAAGAATTTATAGAGTTTTCAGGGAGAAGAGAATACCAGGTTAAGGCTCCTTTCGTGAGTGTTTCTCCGAATTTTTTGACAAGGACTGATTCTATTTCCTCTTTTGTTAAATCATTGCCTTTTACTCCAGTAGTGAAAGCACTCACGTGATCACGTGGGTTGGTTGTTCCATCGTATTTGGGGACATCAGGCATTCTAAACTTCTTAGGTATAAGTAAGGGGGATGCACTTGGCTTCCAAGGTTGTTGAGAATACCTATCCACATCAATTCCTTTGATAATAGGCGGAACACCAGGGATTTGCTCGATGCGATCGTTTTGTTCTTTCATCTGCTTCTGCATGGTTAATAATAAATTTTGTAATTCTGAATTACTAGTCGTATCTGGTCGTGTTTCAGGAAGTGTATTGAGAGTTTCATTCCTGGTTGAATTTGTTAACCCCGCTTGCAAATCTTCTACTAGAATTGTATTATTCAGAGGCAGTGTTGGTGGTACTGGAGGTACTTGTGGTAATCCTCTTGCAAATTCTCGCAAAGCCTGTCCCACGTATTCAACAATCATTTGACTTATTTGATCTGATTCCACCGGTTGTTCATTATTGTTACGATTGTCAGCTCTTTCAGGAGATGGTTCTCTCGAAGCTCGTGGAGTTCCTCAAGGAGGAGTTGAAACTGGGGTTTCACTTCTTTGTTGGTTGTTATCTTCATTATTGCTGACGTTGTTGTTGTTGAAATTCGACATGATTTTAAGGATATCGATTGGTAGCGAAAACGATGATTATCAGATTCCGGTAACGGAACCAATTTGTTTAACCAAAAAATAAGATCTTTTGACTAAAGCTTAATTTAGGATAAACTCGGGTTACTGATAATCGAATTAGTAAAATAAAAAAAGTAGCAATAATTTCGAGAGCAATATGCAAAGAATAAAATAGCTTAGTATCCTAGAAATCAGATGATCTTGTTTGTTACATTTTTATCCCTTTTATAGGGATATTCTCCTAGTATAACGTTTGTATTTCTGTCATGATAGCCTATTTAATGCTTAATTATTATATTAATGAGGCGTTACAATGGTGAATAGTAACTATTATTTTAGGAGTTACATAACGTACAAGACATTGATTGTTGATTTTCGAATCGGCCCATTATTGCGTCCGGATTCATTGTGACCGTGTCTCTTCTTCTTTGATGATCTTTCCGCGGCTAATTCCTTGTATTGACCGTGCCTTTTTATCTCGTGTCCACGTGTGATGTTTTATTTGGTCCACCTGGCTGGCTGAGTCATCCAAAATTTGTACACGTATGAGGCTATATTTTTAACCAATACAATTACGTATGGTCATTCAAACTGAGTCGAGCCTTCGAAACATTAAAACACCAAAAACCCATCGAAATCAAGCCTATGAACTTTGAAACTTCTAAATTTCACCAATGATGTCGAAATCATCCAAAACACTTCCGATTGACCTGAACATTTGCAAACATATCCAAAATGATATAACGAACCTGCTCCAACTTCCGGAATTCAATTCCGACCCTGATAGCCTATTTTCCACTGCCGACCGGAAATCACCAAAAACTAACTTTCGCCAATTCAAGCCTAATTCTACACCGGACATCAAAATTACATTCCGAACACACTCCTAAGTCCCAAATCACCTAACGAAGCTATACGAGCCATAAAATCCGCATTCTGAGATTGTTTACCAATAAGTCAACTCTCAGTTGACTTTTTCAACTACAAAGCTATTTTAAGAGACTAAATGTCTCAATTCTCACTACAACCATTCTGAACCCGAGCCAACCGACTATAACACATCATAAACAGCATAACCAACCTATGACAAGGCAATAACAGCAATAATAATGCAAATTCTACGGAATGACCGACCGGGTCGTTACAACTATGTGTTGTATATTTTGACTGGGAGTCTTGTTGTTATTATATAAACTGCTTTATGTGGAAAGGAAAAGTTAGTTTATTTTATACTAGTGTGATTTGACATGCAGAGGTAAATTGTAAATTTATACTTGATATTTTCATGTCTTTAAATTCCTGGAACTGCTATCCCTCCCTAGTCTTCATTCACTTATATTATTATATATGACCCTAGTAAGTATCACATCGACCTCTCGTCACTACTTCTTCAAGATTAGAAGGGATACTCACTGGTTACATATTTATTTATATGTACTCATGCTACACTTCTGTACTTAATTGTACAGGTTCTGAGGCAGGTGCTTCTGGTTATCTGACCGGAGCGTGATCTTGAGAGTATACTCTGTACCTGACTCCACGGTGAGCTGCTTTCCTTGGCGTATCTCAGCAGCACTTTGGAGTTGTCTTTTGGCTATTTCTGTCCATTTACTTCAGATAGTAGCACAGTTATTCTACTTATTTTGTATATTCCACTAGTCCGCCCGTAGACTTGTGACACTAGGTCCTGGCTCACGTAGTAGATATTATACTCTTGGCATTGTATATGTTATTTTCGGTCATTTTTGGTTGTGTTGATTTGGGTTGGTTAAGTTATATGTTTTCGCCTTAAAATTCTTTAACCTTAAAATTTGGCAAAGTTTCGGAATAATCTATCAAATAAGGTAATCTCGTTAGTATCGCAAGTGTTGGCTTGCCTGACCCCGGCGTTAGGCACCATCACGATCTGAGTTCGGATTTGGATCGTGACAGTGTCACTATATAATTGCCGCTAAAAATATTTTTTGTTGTAGTGGTTGCAAAACAAGTTACTAAAAAAATCAAGAGGATTAGATCAGATAGAGGTGGAGAATATCTATCTTTAAATATTTTTTGTGAAAAGAATGAAATAATTCATGAAGTAACTCTGCCTTATTCACCTGAGTCAAATGGAGTAGCTGAAAGAAAAAGTAGAACACTGAAAGAGATGATGAACTCTATGTTAGTTAGTTCTAATGTTCCTGATAATTTATGGGGTGAAGCCATTTTATCTACATGTCACTTACAAAATAGAATACTACATAAAAGAACTGGCAAAACTCCATATGAATTGTGGAGAGGTTATAAACCTAACTTGAAATATTTAAAAGTGTGGGGGTGCCTTGCTAAAGTTCTTTTGCCTGAACATAAAAAGAGAAAATTAGGTTCTAAAACTGCTGATTGCATGCTTATTGGATATGCTGAACATAGTGTAGCATATAGATTTCTTGTTTTAAAAAGTGATGTGCTTGATTGCAATACTATAATTGAGACAAAGAATGTTGAGCTCTTTGAATATACTTATCCATTGTTTGATAAAATTTCTCATACACCCGTTGAAACAAATGGTGAAATTACCTCTAATGAGTAACTGAGAAGGAGTAAAAGGCCTAGAAAAGATTAATTTTCTTATGAGGATGATTTTCAAACTTTTCTTGTTGATAATGAACCATAGAGTTATTTTGAAGTATATCTTCTTATGATGCTAAATATTGGAAAGAAGCAATAAAATTTGAAATTGATTCTATTAAGAATAATACATGAATTTTAACTGAATTGCCCCCTGGTGCAAAGAATATTGGTTATAAATGTATTTTCAAAAGAAAATTTAATCCTGATGAATCTTTAGATAAATATAAAGCTCGGTTAGTAGAAAAAGGTTTTTCTCAAAAATAAAACATAGATTATTTCGATACATTTGCACCAGTGACTAGAATTTCTTCTATTAGGGTTTTAATTGCCTTAGCTTCAATCCGTAAGTTTTTTATCCATCAAATGAATGTCAAAACTGTTTTTCTAAATGGTGATTTAGAAGAATAAATTTATATGGTTCAACTTAAAGGCTGTGTCATTCCTGGACAAGAAACTAAAGTTTGTAAATTAATTAAATCTCTTTATGGCCTTAAACAAGCTCCTATGCAGTGGTATGAGAAATTTGAACAAGTCTTACTAAGATACGGGTTTTCTTCAGTTGAGGTGGATAATTGTGTTTATACTAAAGTGGTAGACAATGATTATGTAATAATATGTCTGTATGTTAATGACATGCTTATATTTGGTACAAGTTTAAATATTGTGCAAAGTACTAAATCATTTATGTCTGCTAATTTTGATATGAAAGATCTAGGTGAAGTAAATATGATATTGGGAGTTAAAGTTATAAGGAATGAAGATGGCATAATGTTGTCACAAGAACATTATATTGAGAGACTTCTTAAGAAGCTTGAATATTTTAATGTCACATCTGTGAGCACTCCTTTTGATTCTAACTCTCAGTTGAAAAAGAATAATGGTGACCCAGTTGCTCTGAGAGGAACCATGAATTATGGTATCCTTTATAGTGGATTTCCTTCTATTTTAGAAGGATATAGTGATGCAAACTGGATCTCTGATTCAGATGAGACAAAGTCCACTAGTGGTTATGTATTCACCCTTGGTGGTGGTGCAATATCGTGAAAATTAGCTAAACAGACGATCATTGCTAAATCGACTATGAAATCAGAGTTTGTAGCTCTGGAGTTAGCTGGTTCTGAGTCTAAGTGGCTAAGAAACTTCTTAGCCAATATCCCTTTAATAGAGGACGTATTGCCTCCTGTGTATATGCATTGTGATCGTCAAGCGGCAATATCTATTGCAAATAATAAATCTTGTAATTGTAAAAGTAGACACATGAAATTGAGACATGATGTTATAAAACAACTGTTGAGAGATGAAATAATTTTCATTGACTATGTGAAGTCAGAGATAAATTTGGCCGATCCTCTGACTAAACCCGTGGGAAGAAAATTAATTCTTCAAACCTCAAAAGAGATGGGGTTAAGGCCGACATGTTGTCAATAGAGATGGTAACCCAACCTATGTGATTGGAGATCCCATGAAGTAGGTTCATATGGGTAATAACAAGTCGATATTGATACTAAAGCACTAAAAGAGAGTGCTTGACTGCTACTAATTGAGATGATGAGTTATAACTCTGAAAGAAATTCATAGTCCTTATGGATGGTGTATTTAAAAGTTGCATACACTTGATGAATTCACCTATGAGAGTAGAGTGGGTCACTCCAATGAAATTTTGGCCTAGTCTCTAGTGCTCTCATGAATAACCAGGCACGCGCATGGCCTATTGGGCGCAAAATCGCATTGAACAACAAAATTATCGGGGATCGAACAACAAAAACGCATTGAACAACAATGACCTTACTAAGCCAAGTGACAATTTGCATGAGATGTTTTGGCATCTTGCATGAAAGAAATTTGACAAGTAAGTAAAACACTTGTCTTGTGCAAAAGCTTTCCTTGGGCCTATATATATCTATGATTAGGCATCATTCTTTTATCATCCAAAAACCAAGAAGAGCTCATCATTAGTAAAAGAAGAAATTTTTCTATCTTCTTTCTCTCCTATGCGTCCTTCTCCTTCTAATTTCTTCTCCTAAAATATTTCAATTGGCATAAGATATTAGTTGCTTCTTTCTCTTCCAACTTGCTGGATTTATTATTTAATTTTGTTGATTCCTGTATCCTCTAAATAAATAGAGATGGACTTGTTTAATCCTGGGAAAACATTGCACATTACTGAAATAGTTTCTTAGGACAGTGTCTAACACGACTCAAGTCAATTCGCGTATTTCCGCTTACAAATATTATTACAGTATTATTATTGTTATTTTCCCGTATCATTTCCCTACGTTAAGGAAGCAAGCAAAGTTTATTGGTATCCATCAATCAATCAACCATGCAAATCAAAACTACTTCTAATTACGTGTCCATTATAACCCTCTTGTGCTGTTTTCTTATTGAACCTTCCGGTAAGCTCGCAAATCATTTTTGGCTATAGCTGTGTTAATTTCAATCGAGCTTACTGACATTGATACATTGTTGTCAACCAGTACTATGTTTGTGTTGTGAAATTATGTTGCAATCTAAGTGTACGTGTCCCCTAATGTAAAATGGAGTTCCCGTTTCTTCGTACATCAACTTGGCATCGGTAATTAGAGGCGAATTTAATATTTTAAACTCCTATCTAAAAAGTATTATTACCATGAGTGCGGACTTAATAATAATTATTTTTTTATTTAAAAAAACTCAGTTATATGTATAAAGCTAAAGTAGTCTGAAGTAAGGTATGCATGGACCGAGTTGGTTCGATTTTTATCAAAACCAAACCAAACCAGTTATATCGGTTTGGATTGGTTCGGTTTTGTCGGATTTTTCAGGTTTTCAGTTTTTTTTTTGTTACATGAATATTATTCCAATCTTACTTTGTTAAAGTTATAGATAAAATTTTGATATGTGAATATATGTTTAGTAAATATTGAAAAAATTGACAAACATATGATCTATTAAAATATTCTAATGGGAGAATTTTTTTAGTAATACATTGTAGTTATTTTCTTAGTCGTCTAACAATAATTTTCGTTAATGTACATTTTCTAGGTTAACACATGAGAGGATCTCAAATATTATANTATTAAAGAAAATTCAATATAAAGTCTTATATATATATATATATATTTATATGTCGGTTTGGTTCGAGTTTTTTTACTCAATACTAAACCAAGTCAAATAAAACCTAATCGGGTTTTTAATCGATTTGATTTGATTTTTTGATTTGGTGCGATTTTCCGGCTCGATTTGAACATCCTAGTCTGAAACATTAATTGTTATAGTGCAAAAATTGACACCACCTTTCGCATCCCTAAGGGGGCAATCGAATTATCTGAACGTTTGTCAACACTTTTTGCTTGCAATCATTTTGTAATGGAATAATTAATTTGTTTGAAATAAAAGAATTGCCAAATTGTCCACAAAACAAAAATCATGATAGGAAACAAAAATATAAAATATTAAAAATATTAAAAAAAAATACGCACGTACGATGTTTTCAAGTGCCTTAATTTGGTATTTGCCTGTTATGAAATATATAGTACTCCTAATTGAGATGCGTAGGCCAAATTTGTATTTGACTTTCTAGGTTTTTGTTTGACAGAGCAAAAATATTTAATGATTGAGAATCAAGGCATATAAGAAAATCATTTAAGTCACGGATTAATTAGATCGGACTTTACTCAAAAAAGGCCCCACTTAGATTGTTAGTGACCCACTAATGCTACGGTTCATGCATCTTTGTTACACGATGATGACTTATTACTTGGATTCTTCTCATCTTGTTGTCTCAATACTTTAGGTGTTTACTTTATTCATCAACTAACATGCTTTTTGGAATCAATTCAACAATCAATATCATCAATAACAAACACCCACGAATTATCGCGACAATATACAAAACAATAATTAGCTACTTGGCATATACGATAGTTTTTCATTCACTTACCAAACACCTATCGATTCATAAGTACTTTTCTATGGCGCGCGCCCACACACAACAATAACAATAACATACATAATATATTTCCACAAGTGGAATATGGGGAAGGTAGTGTGTACACAGACCTTATGTCTACCTTGTGCAGGTAGAGCGACTGGTTCCAAAAAGATCAATCGGCTCAGGTAAGCACAGAAAAAAGCAGTAAAGAAAAATAATATATACAAAAATTATACGAAGGAAAACATAAGCATGTCTATAGTAAAACGAAATGAACCAGAAGCAACATCAGGTAATAATAGGCAAAGAATAGGCCACAACTGCATTGCACGGGCAGACCAAGGGACGGAAAGAGATTCATCCAAACAGTCTTCTCGAAAAAGTTACACTAGATGTATAAGGTTAAATTTTTCTTATATTGTCAAATTCCACCATTGTTGGATGGAGAAAGCTCAACAAGAGAATCGAAGAAGAAGGGGAATTGACGGGAAAATCAGTTATAACTAATTTTCTGAAAAGAAAACTTAAGCAACTATACATGACCACTGTACACACACATATATAGAGTTTTTTCTTCCTAATTTCTACAACTAATCTTTAACAATTAACACAGTTGTACAACTCCAAATAATCACGTGTTAGTTTCTACACCCCCTTCAAGCTAGGTGTGATAAAGATGTTCAAAACACCTAGCTTGGACATCAAATGGTAGTGTTGAGCAGTCCCTGGTCCTTTAGTGAGCAAATCTGCTTCCTGCTCTTCTGTTAGCACATATGTTGGGTACATTAAACCTTGTTGCACATTTTCTCTTATGAAGTGACAATCTATCTCTATGTGTTTTGTCTGTTCATGAAACACTGGATTATTGGCTATCTGCATAGCTGCCCTGCTGTCAGTATAAAGCTGAATTGGAGATACAAACTGAATTCCCATTTCCCTGAACATTCCAACCAACCAGACCAACTCAGAGACAGTCAATGCCATGTTTCTATACTCTGATTATGCTGAACTCCTTGCTACTGTAGTCTGCTTCTTGGACTTCCAAGATATCAGTGATCCACCAAATTTCACAAGATATCATGTAACTGATTTCCAGGAGTTAGGACAACTTGCCCAGTCTGCATCACAATATGCACCAAGAGTCATATCCCCAGCTGCATTCATGAGAACTCCAAGCCCAGGCTCATTCTTCACATATCTCACTATTTTGTATGCTGCTTCCATATGAGACTGTTTGGGAGCTTGCATAAATTGTCTCAAGGTCTGCACACTATAGGCAATGTTAGGTCTTGTCAATGTCAAATATAAAATCTTTCCAATCAATGTCTGATAATTCTTTACATCTGCTAGTGTTGGATCATTATCCACATGACAATGTTGATCATATTCAACAGTTGTGAACCTTCCATTCTGTTCCATTGGTGTAATAGCGGGTTTGGCCCCACACAATCCCAATTCTGCTATAAGTTCTAGAGCATACTTTCTTTGACATAAAAGAATTCCCTTTGAAGACCTGCCCACCTCAATACCTAGGAAATATTTCAAGTGTCCTAGATCTTTGATTTTGAAGGCTTTGTGCAATGTATCCTTTGCTTCTTGAATCATTGCAGAATCATTCCCTATGATTAGAAGATCATCAATATACACAAGTATTATAACTTGCTGTCCATTTTCTCCTTTGATGAATAATGAGTGATCATGCTTGTCTACATGAATCATGCTGCCAATAGAGCCTCTGTGAGCTTCAAGTTCCATTGTCTTGATGCTTGCTTAAGTCCATATAGTGATTTAAGTAGTTTTCAGCCCTTAGAATTCCCTCATTGGCTGTCAAACCCAGGTGACAAATGCACATAGACTTCCTCCTTAAGATCACCTTGGAGAAATGCATTGTAGACATCCATTTGAAATAGAGGCCATCGATGCATAGCAGCCAAAGCAATGAACACTCTTACTGTGACCATTTTGACAACTGGAGAGAAGGTGTCCTGATTGTCCAATCCTTCTTGATGGCTATATCCCTTAGCAACAAGTCTTGCCTTAAATCTTTCAACGTCTCCATTTGACTTGTACTTAATCTTGTATACCCACCTACATCCAATAGGTACCTTACCTTTAGGAACATCAACCAGTTCCTAAGTGTTGTTCAGAACCAAAGCATCCACTTATCCCTTCATTGCTTCAACCCATCTAAGATCTTTTAAGGCTTCTATATACGAAGTAGGTTCTGTTTCCTGTGAGGTAGCAGCCAAATATGATTGGTAGGTAGTTGATAATGCATTGTAAGTCAAATAATTGGATATTGGATATGTGCAAGTGGATGAAGATGAACCCATTGACTGGACACAGATAGTCTTTCATCCAAATAGGTGGTTTGGAGCCTCTATTGAACCACCTAAGTTGCACAGTAGGAACTTCCTCAGTGATATCAATTTGTATCTGCTCATTCTGATCAATCTCCACATCTAGCACCTACTCACCATGAGTTTGTTGCATCACTTCATGATCATGTTCAATACTTTGATTGGTTGCAGCATGACCTTCTTCTGTCACATATGACTGTAGCTGGTGCAAGAAATAGTCCTATTTTTTTGAATTCAACTCTAAAAACGTAGGATCCTGTCTTGTATTATCCTTCCTCAGTTGAAAAGGAAAAATATCTTCCTTGAAGGTAACATATCTACTGACAAAAAACTTCCTGCTCCTTAGATCATATAATTTGTAGCATTTCTAAGATACTGAATACCTCATATGAACAACAGTGATGGATCTAGGAGAAAACTTGTCAACCTTTTCTATCACTGTAGCAAAACACAAGCAACCAATAGTTCTTAGGTGTGCCATATTAGGTGATCTCTTGTGAAAAATTTCATATGGAGACTTCCCTGCTAGAACTGAGTAAGGTAGTCGACTAATGAGATATGTTGCAGCTAATACACAGTCTCCCCAGAACTGCAAAGGGATGCTGCCTTGAAATCTCAAAGCCCTTGCCACCTCCAGAACATGCCTATGTCTTCTTTCCACCACTCCATTTTGCTGTGGAGTGTGTGGACAACTACTTTGGTGAAAAATGCCATTGTTTGTCAAATAGTCTTGGCATTCATGGCTAAAGAACTCTGTACTATTGTCAGTTCTTAACATTTTGACATTTCTGTCAAACTGTGTGTGCACCATTTTAAGAAATGATTTCAATACAACAACAATGTCACTTTTCAATTTCAGCAGAAAAATCCAAATCATTTTACAATGATCATCAACAAGAGTCAAGAAATATCTATTTCCATTATACGTAGGCACCTTAAAAGGTCCCCAAATGTCTACATGGATCAAATGAAATATGTCTTTAGATCTATTGCTACTTAAAGGAAATGATTTCCTTGTCTGCCTAGCTAAAGGACATACAGTGCAACTGCTAAGTTCACAACCAGTAAAACAAGTGTTTTAAGAAAGTCTAATTGCTTCATGACTTTAGCTGGCACATGCCCAAATCTTCTGTGCCAGGTATTTAGGTCTGCCTGCATCCCTTCTACAAGACAACTGTTATCCTCTATGCCATTTTATTCTTGTTAAACCCTTTAGGAATTAGTATGTAGAGGCCACCCTTCTCTTTACCAATCCCCTTCACTTTCCCAGTGTATAGGTCCTGAAACACACAGAATGTTAGGGAAAAATTAACTGAGCATGGCAGCTCTTTAGTTAATTTTGACACAGACAACAAGTTGTACTTAAAATCAGGTACACACAACACATCATGATTTGTAAGCTTGTAACTCCTCTTGCAAATAATAGGCACACTCTTACCATTTGGCAGATTCACATTACTATTACTTGAGTCAGGCAATTCAGGAATTGTTTTCAACATTTTATGGGATTCCATATGATCAGTTGCACCAGTATCAACAATCCAGTAGTCAGCTAGACCTTCTAAAGATTGAGAGTTAACATTACCTGCCATATTGGCTACATGTTCTTCTAACTTATCCTTGCCTATCATCTTCATGATCTGATTGTATTGTTCATCCGTGAAACCATGTTCATAATCCACGTTAATACAGTAGCATTCACTCACTCCCATTCTTCCTCCAAATCGGCTGTAAATTGAGCTTTGGTACAACTCCCATCGATGAACCCTAGCTTGCGTTTGGCTCGCAATGAAATCACCATCGCCTTACTCCAAATTGAATAGTTCACAATTCCTTTGAGCTGTATCGATACAATGACATTACCAGGGTTATCCGAAGGTTGCAAATACAGAGGATGACGAGGATTGTCAATGTCCAGATTCGCCATGGCTAACTCTCAGAAAATAGCTTCAGCAGATTGAATTGATGATTTCAAATTTTGAACTAACTGATTAATCCCTAGCCTCGATCGATCTACTCGAGCTCTGATACCATGTAGAATTCCACCATTGTTGGATGGAGAAAGCTCAACAAGACAATCGAAGAAGAAGAGGAATTGGCGGGAAAATCAGTTATAACTAATTTTCTGAAAAGAAAACTTAAGCAACTATATATACATGACCACTGTACACACATATATATAGAGTTTTTTCTTCCTAATTTCTACAACTAATCTTTAACCATTAACACAACTGTACAACTCCAAATAATCACGTGTTAGTTTCTCTCTCTCTATATATATATTATACTATATTTGAACTCTCTTGGCTTTTTGGCGTGTTTGCTTTTTTTGACCTTTTGAATTTTCTTGGTGAAATTTTGCTTCCGACATAGTAGTTTCACAAGTTCAAAATCCGATGGCCTTGCGACTACTGTTGTTCAGTTGAGTCTTCTCTACTTTATATTAGCGAGGTAACAATAAAAAAATAAAAATTATGTGTTACTTTTCAATATATTTTTTGAAGGGATTTTTCCCGTCTTTTAAAAGAGATTAAGAGGCAGGAAAAAGTAAAGTTCATAGAGTTGCAAGATGAGTTTCATTTCAAAGGTTGAAATTTCTCCTCATCCAGCAATTGATGTTAACCAAAAATTTGAATATAATCTAGAAGATCCAAAACTTGGCAGATATGACTGGAAAAAGTTTTGACAGTTTTTTACCACAACCTTTTCCTGGGTAGCTAGGAAAACAGAAATGAGATACTTTTGCTTCTAGACTTATGGAAGTTTAGCGCATTTAAGAGATAGCTAGTGGTATCCAATCAAAGAGGACAACTTGGTTATGATGAAAGAGGTCATATTTTTTATTGTTTTGCGTCTGGGCCCGACTAAATTCAGATTCGCACAAGGATGTATCATATTGAATGTTAAAGTGATATCTAACAAAGGCGATTATATATATATCTAAAATTCTAACCCAGGACTTATGATTAAGAATAACAATATATTTATTATTTGACCACAATCTATTTTGATCGAGTGGTCATATTGAAAGACATATAATTTGCAAAGTCGTTGCACCTAGGGCAAATACTATATTATCTGATTTTTGTGGGTGCATGCACGATGTTGACTTGTTTTATGTCACTCTCCTAGTTGTCTTATAGCTTTAGCCTTAAGCCTAGCTCTAGGCGTCACAAATTTTGAACGGAGAGAACGAGTTCTAAATTGTATATCTAATTAATTTTATTTTTCTAACATTTCTATAAATAATTCAACTCAGATTATTGATTTCTTCCAAATCACAATCTTTATAATTAAAAGATAATATGAAATGAGGAAAATTAAGTTTTTCAATTTCTTTTGGTGCATGCATGATTTTTTTGTTTTGGTATGCACCTCTCCAACTTGCCTCGTAGCTGAAAGATGGCTTCCTCCCGCACTTAAATTTATAACTTTTTTAATGGCAAATGGACGTATATGTCAATTGAAAGAAAATCTCCAGAATAAATTACTTTTAACGATATCTTAAGGATAATCAATATATACATATTAATGATGAAAATTAAACTGCATGCATGTACAGTATAAATCTAATCATCCGAAGTTTGTAAAGTGATTTTTCGAGCACGTATTTAGTATACTGTATAGCGAGGCACAGCTATGTTCTTAGCTTGTCAATTTTGAGTACTCGTCAAAACATCTTTTGTAGAAAATATTCAAATTAATGGTAAATGTTTTGACTATGAGCAGTGGCGCGAGCCAGAAATTATATCAAGAGTGTTCAAAAATTTGAACAAGTAAACAAGAAATTAGTTCAATGTGTGGGTTCACTACCATCTTAGCTTTTGACTCTATTGATTAATCTGCCATGCACGCATGAACAATCTCAACAATCTGTTTCTACCAAAATACAAATTATACAGAAATTTTATTTTTGTCATTTGCGTTTATTTTAGTAATGAATATACACTAATTGCCGTATAAACTGAAATATTGTATGTTGAGCACAGATCACGCATTCAAAGAGAAAAAGATGGCACTGATTTATCAATTTTAGCTTTGGGCTTAACTTTTGATGAGTTGCATTTTTGTTTTGATGACTTAACAAACTTTTATGTGAAAAATCAGGTAGGGGACCTAATGCACATACAGCATCACAAGCAATCTACATCTTCAGGAACTCCGTATCACTCTCTCTAACTGAGGACAGATCAGATGAGGGACATGCTCCCTCATCTGACATACAGACACCGGAACACATCGACATGACAGCTTTAGGAAACTGTGCCAGACAAGTGACTGGCTATCACTACTCACGCCTCAGGGCAGCAGTGCAGGAGTCACTTCCTTGTGGTTGAACCTTATATCCTTAAGGTATTAGGCATTCTTCTTGGAACATGGGATGTAAGATGATATCTTGTAGCAAGAGAAACTTTTCTTACTCACTTGAGCTTTGACAAAAAGGAATATTCAAGCATTAAGTGCTCTCAAGCATTAAAGACTCAAGAGCTTCAAGAGCAAGAAGACAAGTCCACTAAGGTCTACAAACGTGCTCATCAAGTATTGATAATGTCCTTAGTTGAGTTGTAATCTTGTATTTTATTTTTTATTGTATCCTACTAGCTTTTGTAGAAGCAACTAGGTAGGAATCTTTTTCACTCTTTATTCTCTTGATCTCACTGTGGCTAAAGGTTGCCATAAGTCAAAGTCTTTATAACTAGTGAGTTTCAAAGTGGCTTGTAATCGTTGTTACAAGTTAGTGTGTTAAAGTCTTTGTAAGGTTGCCCTTCAAAGTGGCTTGTAATAGCTTAGGTTACAAGTTAGTGAAGTTGAAATCCTACAAGTGTAGGTCATGGTTTTTGTCCCCTTGAGTGGGATTTTTCCACGTAAAAATCCGTTGTCTTCTTGTGCATTTCGTCTAGCTTATAACTCTGTGGAAACTGGTAGAGGACCTGGTACCTCTACAATTTGGTGGACCTCTAAACCTATCAACTTTGTTTTCCGTTTTTGTTTTTTGTTAATATTTTCCACATCTCAAATTGCATATATATCTTCATGTTTTATCTACATTATTATAAAAAAAGGATAAAGTTTGACCAACTTTATTTTTCAATTTGTAATTGCATTTTGATCACCCTTTACCACCACGATGAAGGACTTAGCTCAGTTAAGGAAAACCGAATTTGACTTGCACATAATTTTCGGTGATGGGTGTTTAAGTGAACACGGATGGCTGTTGCTCCGCCATTGACTATGAGCATATCTCGTGTTACATATACTTTTTTAAAAATTTGATCGAGCTATTTATTATTTAAATCTTGATTGTAAGTCACTGCTTGAGAATATCTAGTGGTACCTGTATGTCGGGATAGATGTAATTCTCACAGTCCTCCTTTCCACTTTCCTAATTCCCTTTAAAAAATTAATATTTCTCTTTCGTTTGTAACGTGTAAATCACTCAATTATTTCTATTGCTCACAAATAATCACTAAACTTGAATTATCAAAAAAATTGGTGTAAGATATGACGCGGTAGTTCACATAGACTTTTTATATTTTTGGACCAAATAAAATAATTAACACCCAAACAAAATATAAGAAAATCATCCATACACCTAACCCGCCCTACTTAAAATAAAAATCAACCACTTAATAAAATCGAACACTAAAAAGCAGCCCTGTTGTAAATGTATTTTTTATTTATTTATGGTTTTACTCTTGTATTATAAAATAATAGGGTAAGGACTAAAGACTAGATCGTGACTTGTGTTCTTCTTTTCTCTATGACATGTATTATTTTTTGTCTTCTACTTAGTAATGGATACGAGATTACGTGCTCTAGAGTGAAGCCATGAAAGAAAACTATATTTTATTAGAAGAAGAGAGATGCATTTGCAATAGGAATGAGTTTTAGCGTTTGATTTTATTTAGCGGGTGAATTTTTATTTCTAGTGGGTTAAGTTGGGTGTATGGATGGATGTATTATGTTTTGTTTGGGTGTTAATAATTTTCTTAAGCCCAAAAATATTTAAAAAAATCATATGGACTGTAACGTCACATTTTTCTACCGGAAAGCTTGATAATTCCAATTGTGTGACTATTTGTGTGCAATAGAAATAATTGAGCGATTTTACTGTTATAAATAAAAGAAAAATGACTTTAATCTATAATTTTGGATAGTAGTGATCATATGAGTGATAGACTCAAAATAGCATGTGGTGGTTGAAACCATGCTTAAAGGATATGGGATAACAATAGTATATATGTTGGGTTTTTCAGCATTAATAGCTTAAAATAGGTTGAATGAGAAATGGAGGGAAAAATGAAATATTTGAGTAATATTTGAGGTTCCCTCCTTGATTGTCCCACATGGGAAGAGGAAAAGGTTTTTGATGGGTATATAAGCAATTGCTCTTCTTCTAGCTCATAAAGAATTGAGAAGAAGGCAAGCCTCGCGCCGTCGTCGCTCACTCGCTCGCTCGGCTCGACTTCTGCTTCGGCTTCGGCTTCGAATTTGGTCAAATGATTGATTGATTAATTTTTTGGACCAAATTTATTTGTTAATAGTAAATATTAACAGAAATGTTATTAAATATTTGGTTTAATAATAAAATATTAATATTAATATTAAATCCATTTCAGTTATCCAATATTTAGTTTTCTGTTTTTGTAACAGAAATTTAACTACCCTTCAATTTTCCCTCTTTATTGTTGAATAAATAGCCAATTATGTCATGGCATTTATTCTATGACCGTTTTGCAAAAACAGCCATTCTGAAGAGTTGCACCTCTTCAGATTTCAGCCCAATTTTGGCTATAAATACTAGTCCATTCTCTCAGATTTTACATACTAATTTCTGAGTTCTCCTCCTTCTTTCTGCATACTTTTAACTTCAAAGAAAGCAACAGTAAGTGTGATTTGCTACCAAACTTTGAGTTCGCTGAAACACTAGGGTTTGAAGTACCACTACACCAGTGTGAAATTCGTTCTATCCTGGGAGGAAATAATCCATAACCTTGGGTACTAGGAGGGGATTAAATTCCTTAAGGAAACACTGTGAATTCAGTGTGCTCGAATTGGTTTTGTTATTTCATTTATATTTCTGTTTATATTATTTAATATTCTCCAGAATTATTTTACAAATACAGATTATTAACAAGCTTAAGGAATTTAATATATTTTCTGTATTTGTTTTATATTCACTATTTCTGGAGAGAAAAACCTTTGTGGTTTTTGGAGATTAAAATCTACGTGATTTTAACGTTTGTGTCATTCTTTTACATAAATGACGAATGACAACGGAAACCAAGTTGTTCTGATGGTAACTGTCAATGCCTCAACGAGCCGAACAACACCGGCAGCATTGGCACTGGCTAAGAAACATGAAAAATTTTCCGGGCTTGATTTCAAGCGCTGGCAGCAAAAGATGTTCTTCTACTTGACTACTCTAAGTCTCCAGAAGTTCATCAAGGAAGATGTTCTTGTGCTGTCCGATGAAACTCAAGAGACTGAACGCTTTCTCGTGATTGAGGCGTGGAAGCATTCAGATTTTTTGTGCAAGAATTATATTCTAAGCGGGCTGGAGGATGCTTTGTATAACGTCTACAGTGGCGTGTAAACGTCAAAAGAACTGTGGAGTGCGCTTGAAAAGAAATACAAAACGGAAGATGCCGGATTGAAGAAGTTCGTTGCTGCAAAGTTTTTGGACTACAAAATGGTAGATAACAAGTCTGTTATTACCCAAGTCCAGGAATTACAAGTGATTATCACGATCTCCTTGCTGAAGGTATAAGTAGAATTAATACTAATGTTGGTAGTATTAATTTTATTATGTTTTCTAACAGAATTTTCATTGAAAGTCGTGTCATCAATGAAGCATTCCAAGTAGCAGCGATGATTGAGAAGTTGTCTCTGTTGTGGAAGGACTTCAAAAACTATTTGAAACACAAATCCAAGGAGATGTCCCTTGAAGATCTCATTGTTCGGTTGAGAATCGAAGAGGACAATAAAGTTGCTGACAAGAGAGGCCGTGAAAATTCAACAATAATGGGAGCAAATATTGTTGAAGAGAACAAAAAGAGCAAGAAGGCTTCTGGACCGAAATACAACCCAAGCAAGAAGCGGTTCAATAGAAATTGCTACAATTGTGGCAAAACCGGACACAAATCTACGGAGTATCGTGCTCCGAAGAAAGACAAGAAGAAGGGTCAAGCAAACATGGTTGAAAAGCATGATGATGTTGATGATTTGCGTGACATGCTTTCCGAATGCAACTTGATGGGCAATCCTAAAGAATGGTGGATTGATTCTGGAGCCACTCGCCATGTTTGTGCTGTTAAAGAAGCTTTTGCTACTTATGCTCCTGTTGGACCCAATGAGACGATTTCTATGGGAAATGCTTCAAAGGCCAAGATTGAAGGATGTGGGAAGATATTTCTCAAAATGACTTCCGGCAAAGTGGTGACTTTGAACAACGTCCTTCATGTTCCCGAGATTAGGAAGAATTTAGTCTCTGCTGGACTTCTTGTTAAGAATGGATTTAAATGTGTATTTGTATCCGATAAGGTTGTAATAAGTAAGAACGAGATGTTTGTAGGAAAATGTTACCTCACCGAGGGCCTTTTCAAGTTAAATGTAATGGTTGTTGAAAGTAACAATAAAATTCCAGCTTCGTCTTACTTACTTGAGTCAAATGAATTATGACATGTACGTTTGGGTCATGTCAATTATAAAACCTTGCGGAAAATGATTAATTTGGAAGTATTGCCTAAGTTTGAATGCGACAAATCAAAATGTCAAGTATGTGTGGAATCTAAGTATGTTAAACATCCTTATAAGTCAGTTGACAGGAATTCAAATCATTTAGACTTAACTTACACAGATATTTGTGACATGAAGTCAATACCATCTCGCGGTGGAAAGAAGTATTTCATAACTTTTATTGACGATAGTACTCGATATTGATATGTTTACTTACTTAATAGTAAAGATGAAGTAATAGATGCATTCAAGCAATACAAAACTGAAGTTGAAACGCAACTTAACAAGAAAATCAAAATGATAAGAAGTTATAGGGGTGGTGAATATGAATCTCCTTTTGAAGAAACATGTTTAGAAACAACGGCCCCTTACACGCCCCAATCCAATGAGATTGCGGAAAGAAAGAATCGTACATTAAAGGAGATGATGAATGCATTATTGATAAGTTCTTGTTTGCCACAGAACTTATGGGGGGAAGCCATTCTTTCGGCTAATCGAATATTAAATCGAGTGCCCCATAGCAAAACACAATCCATTCCATATGAAAAATGGAAAGGAAGGAAGCCCAACTTGAATTATTTTAAAGTGTGGGGGTGTTTGGCAAAAGTGCAAGTTCCTAAACCCAAACGGGTAAAAATAGGACCGAAAACCGTTGATTGTGTTTTCATAGGATATGCGACTAATAGTAAAGCATATCGATTTCTGGTACATAAATCAGAAAATCCCGACATTCATAATAATACGGTTATAGAATCAGATAATGCTGAGTTCTTTGAAAATATATATCCGTATAAAAAGGAATGTGAGTCGATTGGTGAAGGATCTAAACGACCTCGGGAAGAAACAAACGGAAGTACATTTAATCATGAGGATCCAAGACGTAGTAAACGTCAAAGAACGTCTACTTCATTTGGATCAGATTTTGTGGCTTTCTTATTGGAAAATGAGCCTCAAACGTTTAAAGAAGTTATGTCTTCTTCGGAATCATTGTTTTGGAAAGAGGTGGTAAATAGTGAAATAGAGTCCATATTGAACAACCATACATGGGAATTGATTGATCTTCCTCCTGGAAATAAACCGTTGGGTTCTAAATGGATCTTTAAGAGGAAAATGAAAGATGATGGCACTATTGACAAGTTTAAGGCAAGACTTGTGGTCAAAGGATATAGACAACGAGAAGGTCTTGACTATTTCGATACATACTCTCCAGTTACAAGAATTACGTCCATAAGAACGTTGGTAGCGTTAGCTGCAGTTTATGGTCTTGAAATTCATCAAATGGATGTTAAGACGGCCTTCTTAAATGGAGAGTTGGAGGAAGAAATTTACATGGAACAACCTGAAGGGTTTGTGGTTCCAAGTAAAGAAAAGAAGGTATGTAGACTTGTTAAGTCCCTTTACGGACTAAACTAAGCACCCAAATAATGGCATGCGAAATGTGACAAAATAATGTTGTCAAATGGTTTTAAAATAAATAAATGTGATAAATGTGTGTACATTCAAAAATGTTCCAAATCACATAGTCATTGTTTACTTATATGTGAATGATATGCTGATAATGATTAATGACATTGCCAACATAAATGCGACTAAGCGCATGCTAACTGAAAAGTTTGATATGAAAGACTTGAGAGTTGCTGATTTAATTCAAAGAATTAAGATCCATAAGACTTCTCAAGGTCTTGCATTGTTACAATCTCATTATATTAAGATATTACTTGAAAAATTCAAGCACTTGGGCTTTAAAGTTGCAAAGACTCCAATTGACGAGAATCTTGCATTAGCAAAGAACAAAGGCTAAAGCATATCACAATTGGATTATGCTCGTGTGTTGGGTTGCTTAATGTACATCATGAATTGTACACGACCATATATAGTTTGTGCTATAAGTAAATTGAGTCGATATACGAACAATCCAGGTCAATCTTATTGGAATGAACGAGTTTTGGGGTATTTATTACATACCCATGACTTTGATTTGCACTACAGTAAATATCCCACGGTCATTGAGGGATATTGTGATGCAAATTGGATCACCGGATCAACTAATTCCAAGTCCACAAGTGGATATGTATTCACTATTGGTGGAGGAGAGGTATCTTGGAAGTCATCCAAACAAACATGTATTGCCCGCTCTACAATGGAGGTTGAGTTCATAGCCTTGGATAAAGCCGGTGAAGAAGATGAATGGCTCCGGAATTTCTTGGAAGATATTCCATTTTGGCCCAAACCGTAGGCACCAATATGCATACATTGCGATAGTCAAGCGGCAATTGGAAGGGCTGGGAACGTTATGTATAAAGGTAAATCTCGTCATATACGACGAAGACATAAAACCGTTAGGCAATTACTCTCTAGAGGAATTATCACGATTGACTATGTAAAGTCAAGTGATAATGTGTCGGATCCACTTACAAAAGGCCTAACTAGAGATGTAGTTGAGAAATCATCAAGGGGAATGGGACTATGGCCTAGAACAAGTCATAGTGGCGGTAACTCTACCTAGAAGACTGGAGATCCCAAGATCTAGGTTCAAGGAGATCAAACAAAGTCATTAATGACGGTTCAACATTGTCAACTAAATTATTTGTTCCATTCTCGTGATGAGACAATGTTCAGTATCAAGGATAAAGCATTAAGGCTTTTTAATGATTTCTAAATTTGATACGGGGTATATCAAATAGTGTATCTACGGGATGACACGTTTAGGAATCACCTATGTAAGTGTGAAGTGTTAGCCGCTTCAAGGAGAATTTTGCAAGGCCAATTCTCTATGCACTTATGAAACCAGGCGGTGTTCATGGCTGAAACGAACACAACAATGAGAACCAAAGACGGTTAAGGATTGGTTGTGTGACTTGTGGTTGTCTAGGTATACACCAAAGTTCAACGGTTCAAAGATATCAAATCTATCGATTGATCGAGTATATCCGATATAAGTTCACTACGGAAAGTTCAAAGGTAAACCTACTTATCCAGATGCAATTAATCCTTGCTTGCGAATCACACACTTTTTCATGCACACTTCCGTGATATAGCCATTCCCCATTTATGTGGGGGATTGTTGGTTTTTTTTAGCATTAATAGCTTAAAATAGGGTGAATGGGAAATGGAGGGAAAAATAAAATATTTGAGTAATATTTGAGATTCCCTCCTTGATTGTCCCACATGGGAAGAGGAAAATATTTTTGATGAGTATATAAGCAATTGCTCTTCTTCTAGCTCATAAAGAGTTGAGAAGAAGGCAAGCCTCGCATCGTCGTCGTCGCTCGCTCGGCTCGGCTCGGCCTTGGCTTCGGCTTCGGCTTCGGATTTGGATTTGGTCAAATGATTGATTGATTAATTTTTTAGACTAAATTTATTTGCTAATAGTAAATATTAACAGAAATGTTATTAAATATTTGGTTTAATAATAAAATATTAATATTAAATCCATTTCAGTTATCCAATATTCAATTTTCTTGTTTTGTAACAGAAAATTAACTACCCTTCAATTTTCCCTCTTTATTGTTGAATAAATAGCCAATTATGTCATGACATTTATTCTATGGCCGTTTTGCAAAAACAGCCATTCTGAAGAGTTGCACCTCTTCAGATTTCAGCCCAATTTTGGCTATAAATACACGTCCATTCTCTTAGATTTTACATACTAATTTCTGAGTTCTCCTCCTTCTTTCTGCATACTTTTAACTTCAAAGAAAGCAACAATAAGTGTGATTTGCTCCCAAACTTTGAGTTCGCTGAAACACTAGGGTTTGAAGTACCACTACACCAGTGTGTAATTCGTTCTATTTTGGGAGGAAATAATCCATAACCTTGGGTACTATGAGAGGATTAAATTCCTTAAGGAAACACTGTGAATTCAGTGGGCTCGAATTGGTTTTTTTATTTCATTTATATTTCTGTTTATATTATTTAATATTCTCCAGAATTATTTTACAAATACAGATTACTAACAATATACTCTACCACTTTCTAAAATAAAATAGTGCTATTTTAAGTCTACTAATAATTCATCGTAGAAATTGGTCACTAATTTGGTTTTGTTCCACCTTTGAGAAAGAGAATGTAAATGCATTTGCATCTTTTAGTTTACTTATCTTCCAAATTTTTTAAAGAGAACTATTATTTAAAGTTTAATTTGGATTTATTCAAGTCATTTCCTAGTGAGCAAAGGACGACAAGAAAAACGAAATAGACTGAAATAACTTCTTGTAAATAACATTGGTATTGAAAAATCGAGGTAAAATCTACTCCATACCGTATAATTATGAGATTAGACTTATAACCTGTTTGGCCAAGCTTCTAAAATCAACTTATTTTGAGAAGTGCTTTTGGTGATAAGCAGTTTGTGTTTTGTTAATTAATTTGAAAAGTATATTTGAGCAGTAATTAGTGTTTAGCCAAGTTTTTAAAAACTGCTTCTAAGTGGGCGTTTGGACATAAGAATTGTAAAATTCCAAAAAAAAGTGAAAGAAATTTTCAAGTAAAAATGGTGTTTGAAATTTAGAGTTATGTTTGGACATGAATACAATTGTGGGTTGTTTTTGAAGTTTTGTGAGTGATTTGAGTGAAAATTTTGAAAATAGCTTTTTGGAGTTTTTCAAATTTTCAAAAATTGCGAGCTCTAAGTGTATTTTTCTCAAAAGTGCTTCTCAGAAAAATGCTTTTAGAGAGAAGCTTCTTTTTCCTGCTTCTCAAAACTGCTTCTGCTTCTCCTCAAAATACTTTTTTCCTTCTAAAAGCTTGGTCAAACACCTCATTATTTGAAAAAAAACACTTTTGGCCAAAAAAACACATTTGGCCAAAAACGCACTTTTGACCAAAAACACTTTTTGCCCCAAAGAAAAAACCTTGGTCAAATATGCTATTATACGGTATAATTGGAAAAGGGGGCATTTGCATTTATACCCGCTTTTTGGGTCACGTTTTAACTTATATCTGCTTTGCAAAAAAAATTACAAACGTACCCACTTTTCGCGTAACTTCAGGCATACGGGCCTGAAGTATCAAAAATTATTGCCTAAAGTCTAGCAAAACTTCAGATATTTTTGCATGAAGTTTGGCCTGACTTGCAAAGGCAATCACGCAAACTTCAGCTCGTAGTGCAAATGACAAACTTTAGTTCAATAAAACATGTGTTGACTGAAATTATTGTTTGTAATTGCTGAACTTTAGCATTCTAGTAGCTGAAGTTTTGTTCTGTATTTGCTGAACTTCAACATGTTTTAGCTGAAGCTTTGTTCTGTATTTGCTGAACTTACGCATGTTTTAGCTGAAACTTTGTTGTGTTTGTGATGAACTTTAGGGCTGAAGTTTGTTTTGTACTTGCTTAACTTCAGCATTCTAGGAGCTGAAGTTTTTGTTTATATTTACTGAACTTCAGCATTCTTAGAGTTGAAGTTCTAAAACAACAATGAATTTAATAGATCATGATTAGCAGCGATTGATGTTGTGCATTTCAAAGAGTAAAGAATGAAAAATATTTCGACATGAAAACAAGTTACTACAGATAATTAGAAGCAAAAATCAATGTGTTTGTAAAGCTAAAATATCTAAGAGGTTAAATTATTGTGAATAAGACCAAACTGAACATAATGAGAGACAAGCAGATATATATGAATCATCATGCTAGAACGCATAACAATATCTCAATCTTCAGCATTCAGAAAACGAAGGAGGAGAGAGAAGAGAAGAAAGAGACCTGAGGTTGTTTAAATAGTGGGTTCAAGCTAAAACTCTTTAAAAGAGTGAGTATAGGTTAAATGAGGACGATCAAATAGGGCGTCATGTGCAATTTTTACTTGGAAAAAAAGGAATAGAATTTTTAACTGTAACGTTTGTACCTTTTGCAACATTTTCCAATAATTTAACAAGAAAGAGATGAGACATGATCTTCAGATATGTTGAAGTTATATGCTTTTTGTCGATGCTAGAATAATCTTAGGCTGCTTGTAAATGTCATCAGAATAAACTAATGTTTAAGACGCTTTTAAAAAATGCTCTAATATTGTTTAAAAGCGTTCAAACCACTACAAAATCAACTTCCCAATCAACTCCTAATTCCATAATAGATGTTTCTAAAGAGGTTCAATGTATATAAAGCACTATTACTTAATAGAGACAGAATAATTTTATATACAACATAATGCTCAATTAACATTTTTAATGTCCAAAAATAGAGATTAAAATGCATGCACCAAACATCATAAGCGTAATCCAAGATTTAGAAACCATAAACAGCACAAGACAACATGACATTAATATTACAAATTGCATGCAAAGGCACGCAACTTATTATTGTAGTATGTACTTTCTGCATTGTACTACGTACTACCAAAAGCTAATGCACACCAAACAACTTAGGATGAAATTAACTAGTAGTATATGATAATTTTTACTCTGTTCAGTAGAACAGCTGCTGCTGCTGCTGAGTAGCAGCAAAGTCATCCATCAGAAAAATATTGAGGGGGTCAGAATCGACGATCCCTGAGAACGGAGATGAGTCTGGCTCTAAATCCAGGAATGATTCCAAGTTGGAAATCTGCTCCTTGAGCTCATAATCATGAGGATGTTGAGGATCTTCAGCAGCGGGCATTTCCATGGGGTAGTAGGGGGTTTGGTTTTCATATCCATAGTTAAACATTATTGAGGCCGGTTTCTCAGACATCAAGTCAGAACTCTCTAAGAGTGTGGGCTGATCAGGGATGGTGGTAGTGCACTGTCGCTTGGCTGGTGGCGAAGGTGGCTCTGGAAAGTTGAGCTTAGCCTTGTCACCACGGATTCGCTTTGCAGCCTCATCATATGCCCTGGCAGCTTCCTCAGCCGTGTTGAATGTACCTAACCACACGCGGATGCCTTTCTGAGGATCACGTATCTCAGCAGCCCATTTTCCCCATGGTCTCTGCCTTATTCCTCTGTATTTGTTCTTCCTCGGCCTTGGGCCACTGCTCTCCTTCTCAACCTTCACACTTATTGTACCTGCAGATTTATTCTTTATCAGGGTTCCTGCTAAACATTTTAAACACAACTACTCTGGATTTTATTTCACTTCCATTATTTTGAGTCTTCAAACACCACATTAGTCAAGTCAATTCTATGTTGATTCATTTGACATCACTAAAGTTATTGATCAACTTCTGCTCCCATAAGTGATGGTTTCATATGATTAGTTGACATGGACTGAGAAGAAAGTCTGTCACATGAAATGGCCTATGCGATATACATGCAAAAGGAGACTATTTACTTAATTCTATTACATTCCTGAATAAAGTAAATCTTAATTCTTGGTAGACTTGAACTTTGATGTGTAATTTCACCTTCTTATGATTTTAGTTTATCTGGGATCATTTTCTTGGTCAATATTTGGAGCTAAATCGGATTAAATAATTAACTTGATGCGTGTGCATTTATTCCCTCTTCATCCCAATGAATTTTCAATTATTTTTCTAATATTTATATCTTTTATTTCTAATTCCGTTGAATAAAACATAAACCGAAATAACATTACCTGTAAGAAAAAAATTACTAGTATTTGATTTAGGCAGTCTGTCCCATTTATGACACTGATTTCTTATTTGAATATATTTTTAAACTATTTTAAAATGTTTTAAGAAAATTATACTACTCTTGTGCAGCTTCTCGAGATTTTATTTCATAAAATTAAGGTAATAATGTACAAAATCATCTGAAAACTAGATATGGAGTAATATCAGTATATTATTTGGATATTATTTTCAAACTCATCTTATTTGGACATTTTAAAACTATTTTAAAGTGATTTCAAAATTTCAAAATATTATATGACTCTAGTGCAGTTTCTCTAGATTTTATTTCATAAAATTTAAGGTAATAACGTACAAAATCACCTGAAAAATAGAGATGGATTAACTTTTAGAAAAGACACAGAAAATCTGAAATAAAAAAGATAAATAGATATAAATTTGAATGTTTACTTGAATTCCCAAAAATAGAATTTTTTTCCTACAGAAACCGTACGGACACGAGTGTATCGCGTGTTAGTCCCGAGAAAATAAATATATTCTTTTGACAAATAATCATAACATATAAAGTACTCCCTCCCTTTCAATTTATACAGGAACCTATTTACTTTATACTATAACCTCTTTTCTTGTTTGAAATAATTAATCTCTGTGCAATATTTTATAAGATTCAAGTTCATAAGCGATTCCCTCTTTCTTTAAACTTGTTGCGCAGTCAACTGGGTTCACAGATTCAAAAAGAGGGAGAGTATAAGACTATTCATTACACTCCTCCCATTTTAGAACTTATCGGTTTTTCCTTAATAATTTATTAAAAGCACAAATTAAGTGTTACTATAACAACAAATATTATGACATAGAGTAGTATTTCTGATCACAATTTTTCTTTTTCTTTTTTAATTTCGTGTTAAGTCACGCTATGTCACATACATTGATACGATACGGAGTGAGTATAACACAATCATATATGTGAGAGAGGAAGTATAAGAACATTATCGCACCTTTTTCGAGTTGATTAAGTTTGCCGGAATCTGACTTCTGAGGCTTATTGTAGGAATGGGTTGGCGACTGAACGGAATCAGATTTGCCGGCAATGGAGGAGGAAGAGGAAGACCAGAAGTCGGAGATAGGGTCAAGCTCAGCCCAGAGGTCACTAGCAGTGATTTTCCGGCAGCGGTTTCCGACGGGTTCATAGTCGGAGATTATGGCACCTCCACACATTTTATTTTATTTTGGTTACTGAATGGAAAGAGACGGTGTAAATTGTGCTTGGGTGTGAGTGTTTATTTATAGGAAAGGACAATTGCAGTTTCGTCCTTTAGTTAATTATTAAAATGTAATTTCGTCCCTCGTGATAATCCAGGTAAGCATATCGAACCTGAAATTGCTTGAAATATTCACTTTTGGCCCCATTCCCTTCACTTGAATATTTGAGATGGTTTATCATAGTCTGAAATAACACCAATTGGATTAGTCATAAATCGTAATTTCACGTCACTCTATTGACAACTTTTTATAAATATATTTTGAAGATAGCTTAGTATTTAATTCCAATTATTAACGTCACCCCAAATACATATATGATTGATGTTCATACTTGATCTATTTTATGCACTCATTTCATTCACTAAAGGAAATTGAAGCATTAATTGTAGCATCTCAATCTAAAACAGTCATTCTCACGTTGCTTTTTATCGATAAAGATTGTGTCACAAATAGTTTTTTGAATGAAAGTCTGTGGTGAATACTTTGTGCGCGCTAGATAAATCTCTCACTGTGTAATAGCCAGCAAACCACACAAGAGATATAAATCGCACTAGGCAAGCCTTGTACGACATGCTCGATCCAAAAGACAATGAGCAGAGATCGTTCCCAAGTCATCTGTATAAATATATGACCGACATCCAAACCAACTGAGTCATACAAAAGAGTTATCATATGAATAGACATTGACTATGAACTCAAGAGCTCAAAACAGCACGTTAGAGAATTTAGAGGCTACTAATAGTTTTCACATGACATATTTTGTCTAAAAAAGTAAAAACCGATCAAATCCATGAATTGAAGACTAAATATATTTACTCTATTTAAGGGACAAATTAAAGATTTATAAATTATTAAAGGACGAGAAGTGCAAATTTCTCTTATAGGAATAAGCGGTTACACCAATCAGAGAGGGTAACGACAAACCTGTAGCAAATTTGGCATTTTGGCAGCAAGTGGAGGTAAAAATAAATAAATAAATAAATAAATAAAAACAATCAGACGGTAAAGAGATGGCCAAGCTAATTGGAGGGTGAGATCATGTTGGTGGCGCTTTCAAATATTGTATTCTTTCACCCCTTTCATCATTATAAGTAGTCAAAAAAAAATCACTCACTTTTTACTGTGGTTAAATCCAAGTTTACCTCCTAAACTTTTTTTTTAATCAGGGTAGCATATCTCCTTCAATTTTGTATGGGGATAAATTATTTATTCGTTGAATAATTCTGCGAATATTTGAATGCTTGTTGCATAAGACATCTTACAATTCGTATGGGTGAAGGATCGTAATACCTTACTTTAATACAAATATTAATTACTACTTTCACGACTCGAACTCATATTATAAAGATAATACGTGTGGTGTGGGGCCAACTAATTGCCAGAAAACTCACAAGTTCGTCCAAATGGATGTACAAGAGTTGTACTAATAACTGGTAACGTATCTCTTAAGGATCCTATATAGAAAGTAAGGCCACAATTCACAATTAAATCATTAGCCAAAAGAAACATTAATAACTCCAAAGGGTTGAAACAGAATTAAACGGTCGAGGGTTTTAGGGAATACTGAACACTTGTTGCTTAAAATGGTGACTAACTTACTGTTACAAACTCATACTTCGTGCCTCGGGCCAGCTCGTCTGCAAATAGATGCATGGAAGAAGTTCTTGATTCGTATAACCATTCGGTATTACTATTTATTTTAGATATAGAGAGAGACACAAACCAACATCAACAACAACCCAGTAGAGTTCTACTAGTGGGATCTGGGTAGGCTAGAGTGTATGCAAACCTTACTCCTACTTCGAAGGAATAGAGAGATTATTTCCGAAAAACCCTCNATCTCTCAAATCGGAGGTCAATTACCCAATCGAAACCCCAAAATTAGGTCTAAGAAGTTTCTTCAATTTTTCCTCAATTTTAACTCAAAATTATGAATTTAAGGGTGGCATTTAAGATTAGGAACGCGGAAATTAACCTATGGTGGTAGAAAATCACTTACCTCGATTACCCACGTGAAAATCCTCTCAAAGATCGCCCCTCCCGAGCTCCCACAACTCAAAAATGGTGAAATAACATAACCCTCGGATTCTTAGAATATGAACAGGGATTTCCGCACCTGCGGTCCCTTTAACCGCACCTGCGGAATAATCATCGCAGGTGCGGAAAATCACTTAAAGCCCTAGGACCGCTCCTGCGATAGAAAGGTCGCGCCTGCGGTTCCGCGCCTGCGGAGCCCAGGTCGCACCTGCGATCCCTGACCAGGCCACTGGGACCGCTCCTGCGATAGAAAGGTCGCGCCTGCGGATCCCAGGTCGTGCATGCGATCCCTAACCAGGCCACTGGGGCTTCGCACCTGCGGCATAAGTCCCACGCCTGCGTGCTCGCACCTGCGTAAATTCCATCGCAGGTGCGGAACACCTGATACAGGTTTGGTTCAGCTGCTTGCAAAGTCCCCAAAACGCCCCGTTAAGCATCCGAATCGACTCCGAGGCCCCCGGGACCTCAACCAAAACCACCAAATGACCCCAATACCTCATTCCAAATTAGTCGAGCCTAAAAAACACGTCCCATAACATCAAAATATCCAAAAATACATAGATTCAAGACTAGGAACTTAGGAATTTTCAAGAATTCACTTCTGATGTCGAACCACGTCTAAACTCGTCCGAATGACCTCAAATTTTGCACACATGTCATAAATGAAATTCCGGACCTGCTGTCGCTTTCGGAATTCCATTCCGAGTCCGATATCAAAATCTCACCTATCGGCCGAAATCGCCGAAAATCTAACTTTCGCCAATTCAAGCCTAAATCTACGTCTGGCCTCAAAAACACATTCCGAACATGCTCCCAACCCCAAAATCACTCAACGGAGCTGACGGAGTTGACGGATTTCCATTCTGGATCTATCTTCATACAGCTCCCGCTCCGGCCCAATTTCTAAGGTCAAAGCTCACCTTAAAGGACCATATGTCCAAAAACACTCCAATTTTCATCACTCAACGCTCCGACTCATTCCATTAACCTAATAAGGCAAGGGAGGAACAGTTATCAGGGGATCGGGGCGCTAGCTCTCCAAAACGACCGGCCAGGTCGTTACATTCTCCCCCTCTTAAGAAAATCGTTCGTCCTCGAACGAGTATAGAAATATACATGAAGCTGTGAATAGGTGAGGGTAATGACTCCGTATATCCTGCTCGGTCTCCCAAGTCGCCTCATCGACCGGATGACCTGTCCACTGCACCTTGAATGAAGCAATATCCTTCGATCTAAGCTTTCTAACCTGCCTGTCCAAAATGGCCACAGGCTCCTCAACATATGATAGGTCCTTGTCCAACTGGACTGAGCTAAAATCCAACACATGAGTCGGGTCACCATGATATTTCCGGAGCATGGACACGTGGAATACCGGATGAACACCTGCTAGGTTGGGAGGCAAGGCCAACTCATAAGCAACCTCCCCAACCCGCTGCAATATCTCAAAAGGTCCGATGAACCTCGGGCTCAGCTTACCCTTCTTCCCAAATCTCATGACGCCCTTCATCGGCGATACCCGAAGCAAAACCCGATCACCAGCCATGAATGATAAATCACGAACTCTCCGGTCCGCATAACTCTTCTGTCTGGATTGGGCTGTGCGAAGTCTATCCTGAATCACCTTCACCTTGTCCAAGGCATCCTGAACCAAATCCGTACCCAACAATCGGGCCTCGCCCGGCTCGAACCATCTAACTGGAGAACTGCACCGCCTACCATATAAAGCCTCAAACGGCGCCATCTGAATGCTGGACTGATAGCTGTTATTGTAAGCAAACTCTGCAAGAGGTAAGTACTGATCCCATGATCCTCCAAAATCAATCACACAAGCACGGAGCATATCCTCCAAAATCTGAATGGTGCGCTCGGACTGTCCGTCCGTCTGAGGGTGGAATGCTGTACTGAGATCAATCTGGGTACCCAACTCACTATGAAAGGCTCTCCAGAAGTGCGAGGTGAACTGAGGACCTCGGTCTGAAATAATAGATACCGGCACACCATGCAACCGGACTATCTCCCTCATGTAGATCTGAGCCAATCTCTCCGAAGAATATGTAGTCAACACAGGAATGAAATGAGCTGACTTGGTCAGCCGATCCACAATCACCCAATTAGCATCCTACTTCCTCAGAGTCCAAGGAAGTCCGACCACAAAATCCATGGTAATTCGCTCCCACTTCCACTCTGGAAGCCTCATCTGCTGAAGTAATCCTCCCGGTCTCTGATGCTCACACTTGACCTGCTGAAAATTGAGGCATCTGGCTCAAAGACAATATAAATCCGTAACAACAGCAGAAACCGGAAAAATAGTATCAGCATCGTAAAATACAACAAATAAATAGAAAAGTCAAAATGTGAAAGACAGCAAAAATGTGAAACACAATAAAAACCACTAGCAATCCTAGACAAAATACTATCAAAACACTACTAGTAATCAGGTAATTTTCGTCCAAAGATTTCCGACCGAAATCGGTCGGAAATAAGAGTAGTTGGTCGCAAAAGTCAACAGAAATTGACTGAGAGCAAAAAATAAAATTTCTGACCGATTTCGGTCGGAAATTGGTCAAATATTTAGTCAAACTTCTATATAATGTACAAAAATAATTATTTATTAAGAATTTACAAAATTTCAGACCGAATTCGGTTAGGAATTGGTCAAATATTTCGTCAAACTCGTATACAATGTACACAAATAATTATTTATTAAAAAATTTCCAAATTTCCGACTGAATTTCGGTCGGAAATATATCAAATATTTATATAATGTACAAAAAAAATTATTTATTAAAATTTCTCCAAATTCCGACCAATTTCGATCGGAAATATCTCAAATATTTATATAATATACAAAAATAATTATTTATTAAAAAATTTCCAACTTTCCGACCGAAATCAGTCGGAAATTTGTACATTTAATTATATATATATATATTTAATTAACCAACCGAAATAAGGTATAATTAAATATTTCCGACCTATTTTGGTCGGAAATATATTAAATATTCATATAATGTTCAAAAATAATTATTTATTAACCAACTGAAATAAGTTATAATTAAAAAATTGTGTGTGCGCGTATTTTAAAATTATTTTTATATGAAAACTATGTATCTATGTATGTGTATATATATATATATATATATATATATATATATAGCTTATACACTATACATAATATAGTATAGTATTATATAAATACTAAGTGTGTATAGTATAGCTATATAATACATAGAATAGTATAGTCTGTATATACTTTATATATATAGACATCTTAATATAGGTAATGTTATATCGAATATTGCTTATATACCATACACTTAGTATACATATTATACTATACTATATATATACATCTATGTTATATCGAATATAGCTTATATACTATATATTTAGTATATCATACTATATTATAAGTGTGAAGAATTTTAGGTGATGTTATTTTACTAAAATATCCTTCAAAAGCTAAGTGACTAATTTGCCCTTTACTTAAAAGTAACATTTTATTTGCTTCCTTCAATATAAATGTACAAAAAACATACGCTACACCATTTTACATTTTAAAACTTATCTAGAAATATTAAGAACAATTATTGTGATACATGCATTAAGAACCTTTTCATTTTGCAAAGAAAAAACGTATGAATTTCTTACATTCTCCCGTTCTCCTTTAGACCTTTATGTTTTTTTCAAAGTAAATTTTGAAATTATAGCTAATTTTTAGATGTTCTTCTTGGTTTATAAGTACATACATGCAATTATTGTACAAAACTTTTCATGAATTGTCCATTATCTGAAATGCAATCATAGAAATGTAAATCGGGTTTTCCAAATATCAAAAGTAAGCATTGAAAATTGATAGGGCATAAAATGATTAAGTCTTTTTCTTTTGTTTATTTTTTCTTTTTTCCTCTGTTTTCTTTTGTGTTTCCCTCCCAAAAAATATTCGTTTAGCCTCATTTTTCTTGTTTAGAATAGAAGACAATGTTTATGTAAAAATATTTCCTTGGTAAGATTAATTTTTGTAGTGGGTCATATTGAATTATAGAAAATATGAGGTTAATTATAAAATATTTCTTTTTCTACTAATATTATTCTTTTGACTCTGTATAGATGTTGGTCATTTGCTACTGCTTATTGGCCTGAATTGATATTCGTCTTATGAACACACACAAAATTAATCTTCAATGGTAATTTATTTCTTATATTTGTTAATGTACTTTTGTAAGTGTCTTGCTTATTTTATATATGTTCCTCTTCTTGAATATATTTTTATACTTTTATCAGTGAAATTGATATTATTTTATATGCATATTTAGTCTTGAAAATGATTGTTACTGTTTTCAGTATGAAGTATTGATTTCTCTGTTGTTTTTACTATTATAGCCATAAACCGATGGCTATTCATAGCTATTACCTTGACACCAAAGAAGAGTTCGACCCAATTTTTATTTCTGCCCTAGTTGATCATGATTCGACATTAGAAGTATATTCGAATATAGCTTATATACTATACACTTAGTATATATATTGTACTATATACATACTATAGTATAGTCTATATATACTATATATACATTTTAATATAGCTAATATTATATCGAATATATACTATACACTTAGTATATATATTATACTACACTATATATAAATCTATGTTATATCTATATAGCTTATATACTATACATATAGTATGNCACCAATCTTTGTCACGTATTGCGTTAATAAGCGTCAACCTAATAAGTAATTATCATTGTATAGGCTAACAAATAATCTGGTATGTAATTATTAAAAAAATATCAAATTGACAATTAATTAAATTCTAGCTAACGAATTACTATGAATCAATGAAAATCAAACTAATATTTTATATAAGATGTATATATAGTATAGTATAATATATATACTAAGTATATAAGTGTATAGTATATAAGCTATATATATTCGATATAATATTATCTATATTAAAATATCTCTCTCTCTATATATAGACTATACTATACTATGTATAGTATATAGCTATACTATAGACACACTTAGTATATATATATATATATATACTATATAGATTATATAGTATAGTATTATATATATACTAAGTGTGTCTATAGTATAGCTATATACTATACATAGTATAGTATAGTCTATATATAGAGAGAGAGATATTTTAATATAGATAATATTATATCGAATATATATAGCTTATATACTATACACTTATATACTTAGTATATATATTATACTATACTATATATACATCTTATATAAAATATTAGTTTGATTTTCATTGATTCATAGTAATTCGTTAGCTAGAATTTAATTAATTGTCAATTTGATATTTTTTTAATAATTACATACCAGATTATTTGTTAGCCTATACAATGATAATTACTTATTAGGTTGACGCTTATTAACGCAATACGTGACAAAGATTGGTGATGGTTTAATTGACAACTAAAGTAAGTAAAATTATATTAGCAATATCTTTATTTAATATTATTAATTATTAGGCAATTAATTGATAATTACATTATTAGAAAAGTAATATAATTACAATTAGCTTTTCTGAGCAAAAACCCTAACTTTTTGTCACGACCCAATTCTCCCTCTGACTGGGTCTCGTGACGGCACCTAGTCTAGACGACTAGGTAAGCCTATTACTTAAGCGAAATTTAGATAAAACAGGTAAAATAATAGTAAGTGAAATAAATCGTACTAAAGTCGACGCCGCTCGGCATTAACATTTACTTTACCCAGAACCCGGAATATCACAACACATCACAAGCTACTCTACTGCTCAATAAGTACAACCGGATAGAAAAGACCGTATAGTTTCATCTACAAGTACTACAACTGCAAGATAGGAAGGGGACTCGGAGATCTGCGGATGCTGCAGATTATACCTCGAGTCTCCTGATACCGCTGCTGCTGGCTAGCTGAGATACCCGCCCACTAGGACCTGGATCTGCACATGGGGAAAAACATGCGCAGAAGGGCGTGCGTACTCCACATTC
>ML245924.1:216920-227508 GCA_005239495.1 Nicotiana undulata | reverse complement strand
ATGGGCCAATCTCAAGGGCTAAAATGCGGTCGAGTATGCGATCGCATAACTCACATGCGAAACGCATTGTTCACCCTGGGATCGCAGACCGCAATAGAAAAGATGGGCTAATCTCAAGGGCTGAAATGCGGTCGAGTATGCGATAGCATAACTCACATGCGAACCGCATACTTAACCGCAGAATCTCCGATACCTGAAGTTGCACCAAGAATGCGATGTTAATATGCGGTCGCACATCAACAATGCAAACCGCAAAACAACAATGTCGTGACGACCAGGAAACTAGGGTTTAGTTATGCGATGAGAACAAGAAGGATGCGATCCGCATTCCTGATGTGCGACAGGAATGCGATCGCATAACCTGCCTGCAGGGGTATTTTTGTCTGTGCCCCCCCCGACCTTTGGCCCACTATAAAAGGATTTACTTGGGTTTTGTGAGTCATCCTGGTCCAGGTTTTGAAGAACATTCCCCTATTAGAATATTCTCTTCTTTTTGGAAGCATTATAATACTTCATTCTTGGTTTTGTAAGCATTCATTACACTTAATACTCTTAGCGTTTTATCATTTATTATGAGTAGCTATCCTTAACTACTAAGGTTGTGGACACTAAATGGGTGTTATGTATTTGGGTATTTAACATTGAATATATGCATAATGGGTTGTTGATATTTATTTACTCTTCATTATACATTTCTTGTTAGTGGTTGCAAACATTGACTTATGCCATAATTCTTTCTTAACTTGGAAAAGTGGGTTAGAATTGGTAAGAGTAAATAACAAAGACTCAAGGCTTTAAACCTTGTTTAATAGAATCATTTAGGGATAAAATGGTTCTATTTTGCATATAGTGATTTGGATTTCATTGTAACTCTTCTATATTTGGGAAAATTATAAAAGAGGAAATACTACTTTATTATTGGAAAATATTGGGTAGCCATCTAGAAATCAATTGCATATCAAGAACATCCCATTAGAAATATATCATATTAATACCCATTTGCATTACACGTCATTAAAAGGGGACACAACCTTGGTTCACCTAATCCTATTAACTATACTTTTAAGTAAATCTCAGTGCTACTACTTCTATTAGTTTACTACACAACCAACCCCCATCTCCCCATTTACTAATGGAATAGAATTACGATTTGAGTTAAGAATCACACTATCAAAGTAACATTTTCACACCTATTCCCTGTGGGATTCGACCCCAACCTCGTTGGGTTATTATATTTGACTCCGACTGCTTTACACTATTTTAAAGTGTAATTTGAGCGTATCCAATTTTGGCGCCGTTGCCGGGGATTACGGTTTTGAAATTACTAGTAGTGTGTACTTTACTTTATATCTTTTTCTATTCCATCACAAGTTGCTTGTTTTGTATTGGTGTCCCAGGTCACAATGGGAATAATTATGAGGAAGAGGAAAATCCTTTCGCCGATATTGAGGAATACATCGACGATTCCAATGCCATACTTCCACCGGTAGTTGGTGCTTCGACATTTAAAGTGGACCATGGAATGAAACTGATGCTCAAGGAAGAAGGATTATTTCACAATTCAACTGATGATGATCCCATGCAACACCTAAGAAATTTCTTGGGTGTGTGCGCCATGCACAAACAGACCAATGTATCGGATGACGCCTTGAGGTTGCGGGTGTTCAAGTACTCATTAGCGGGAGAGGCAAGGAAATGGCTTCACAACTTACCTCCTCACACCATCACTACATGGCCGGAGCTAGTCCGAGCCTTTTTGTCAAAGTGGTTCCCGGATAGCAAGAAATCTGAGCTTAGAGACAAAATATTCTTCTTCAAGCAAATGCCGGGGGAACACTTACATGAAGCATGGGACCGATTCAAGTTGTATCTTGTGAGATCACCGAACCATGGGTTCCCGGACAACATTTTGATGGAACAATTTTACATGGGACTGGACCCACTCTCCCAGTCAATTGCCAAGAATGCCGCGGATGGGTCTTTCGTGGATAAGTCATTTGCTAGAATTATGCAAATTTTAGACAAGATGGCTAATAACAATCAAGCTTGGCATTCGGAAGATACAACTGGGGGAATTTCTTATGGCACTCCTTCATTGGCAAACATGATCAAAGAGAATCAAGAGAGAGACCAAGTAATTGCCGGTCTCGCCACTAATGTTGATGTATTGACAAAGATGCTCAAGGAAAATCAAACCAAGAAAGTGCATATGGTGGAAGACATGCAATCGATGGGAAATCAAGAATGGGAAGAAGCAAACTATGTTCAAAACTCCCAAGGTGGTTATCGCCAACAAAACAATTGGAGGCCAAACCCGCAAGGGCAAGGCCAACAAAATTGGCGCAATGAAAAAATCGGTCAGGGATCATGGAACAACAACAACAACAACCCCAATAGAAGTTCCACTCCGTATGTACCACCAAGAGGGCAATATTCCAACTCTTCACAATCATCAAGTGAATCTAAAATGGAAGGGATGCTAGAGCGGATTTTGCAAAACCAAGAGAAAAGCGATGCAACAATGAGGAATATGTCCGAGGTGGTGGGGTCACACACCGCTTCGATTCAAAAACTTGAATTGCAAGTGAGAGATATATCAAGGGAGTAAACTCCCAAGAAAAAGGCACACCCCCAAGTGACACGGTAGTCAACCCGAAAAGCAGCCCAAGTGGGTCGACATCTCATCGTATGGCTATAACAACAAGAAGTGGTAAGGTGCTACAAGACGAGGTTGAGAAAGTGATTGATGTTGAGAACAATGATAAAGGAGAGGAAGCACGAAGTGAATCACCGGTAGTAGTTGAGGTTGGAGAAATCCTCCTAGAGGATGAGATTCAAAGAGAACGAAAAGGAAAGGCCGTGGAGAAGGCGAAGGAGACCCCAAAGGCTCCTCCCCCAATTCCTAGACCTAGTCCTCCATTTCCTCAATGGTTTGCACGAAGAGCAGAGGATGGGAAGTTCGAAAAATTCTACGACATCTTGAAGCAATTGTCAGTGAATATTCCATTCTTGGAAGCTTTCCAAGAAATGCCGGGGTTTGCCAAATACTTGAAAGAGTTGATGACGAAGAAGAGAACAACAAAGAATGAGGTGGTAAGTTTGACTCATCGGGTTAGTTCAATAATTACTACATCAACCGTGGAGAAAAAGGGAGACCCGGGAGCTTTTACTATTCCGTGCACCATTGGGTTGAGAGATTTTGCTAGAGCACTTTGTGACAACGGTGCTAGTATAAATTTGATGCCTCTTGCTATTACAAGAAAGTGGGATTGGGATTGCTGAGACCAACTAGCATGCATTTGCAAATGGCCGACCGAACTATAAAGAAACCCTTGGGCATTGTTGATGATGTGCTAGTAAAGGTGGGGAAGTTCCTTCTTCCGGACGACTTTGTCATCTTGGATTGCGCGGTCGACAAAGAGATTCCTATCATTCTAGGGAGGCCATTCCTTGCGACGGGAAGGGCATTGATGGATCGGAACGGCATGATATCAAATTCCGGGTGAATGATGAAGAAGTAACTTTCCAAGCAAGCAAAGCTTTGAAGTTTCCAAGTGCTTATGAAGGAATTTCGGTAATTGATGTGGTTGATGAAGTAGACGATGCCGTTGTGATGAAAATGGCAGAAGAAGGCCTCGGAGAGGCACTGGCGGAAATTTTGGTAAATTTTGATGATGAGAACATTGAGGGTTATGCGGAGATGGTCAGCGCATTGGAAGGGCGTGGAGCCTATACATATGGACCAAAGAAGCTTTCCCTTGACCTTGAGAATCGAATGGCGCCACCCGCAAAACCTTCAATCATTGAGCCACCGCACCTGGAGCTCAAACCACTTCCATCGCACTTGAGGTACAAATTTCTCGGCTCTAATAATACTTTACCCGTAATCGTGTCTTCTTTGTTGAATGATGTGCAGGTAGATGCATTGCTAAATGTCTTGCGGGAGCACCGACAAGCGATTGGATGGACAATAGCGGACATCCGGGGAATTCCCGCCGGCATTTGTGAACATAAAATTCAACTGGAAGAAGGGATCAAACCAAGCGTAGAGCATCAAAGAAGGTTAAATCCCTCTATGCAAGAGGTGGTCAAGAAGGAGATAATCAAATGGTTGGATGCCGGGGTTGTCTACCCCATTGCAGATAGTCCGTGGGTAAGTCCGGTGCAATGTGTGCCCAAGAAAGGAGGCATGACAGTGATCCACAACGAAAGGAATGAACTTATTCCCACGCGGACAGTCACCGGATGGAGAGTGTGCATGGACTACCGGAAGCTTAACAATGCTACTTGCAAGGATCATTTCCCTATGCCTTTTATTGATCAAATGCTTGATCGGCTAGCGGGAAGATCTTTCTATTGCTTCCTTAATGGATACTCCAGCTAAAACCAAATCAACATCGCCTTGGAAGATCAAGAGAAAACCACTTTCACTTGCCCGTATGGCACCTTTGCTTTTAGTCGGATGCCTTTTGGGCTGTGCAATGCCCCGGCCACATTTCAACGATGTATGATGTCCATATTCTCCGATATGGTGGAGGATTTCTTGGAAGTCTTCATGGATGACTTCTCGGTGGTGGGTGACTCATTTGAGCATTGCCTTGACAACCTCTGCCAAGTGCTAAAACGGTGTGAAGAAACCAATCTTGTGCTCAATTGGGAAAAATGTCATTTCATGGTTGATGAGGGGATTGTTTTGGGGCATAAAATTTCAAATAGGGGCATTGAGGTCGATCGGGCAAAGATTGAAATCATCTCCAAGCTCCCTACTCCAACTTCCGTGAAAGGCATCCGAAGCTTTCTTGATCATGCCGGATTCTATCGGCGCTTTATCAAGGACTTTTCAAAAATTGCAAGCCCCATGTGAAAACTCCTTGAAAAAGATGCCAAGTTCTTGTTCGATGAAGGATGCCTCAAAGCATTTGAGGAGCTTAAAGAAAATCCCACCACGGCACCCATTATTTTCACACCGGATTGGTCTCTTCCATTCGAGTTAATGTGTGACGCCAGTGGTGTAGCTATTGGAGCGGTACTGGGTCAAAGGCACAACAAAATTCTCCATCCTATCTATTATGCGAGCAAAACACTTAACGGGCCCCAAATGAACTACACAGTGACAGAGCAAGTGCTTCTTGCTATTGTCTATGCTTTTGAGAAATTCCGGGCTTATCTTTTGGGATCCAAGGTGGTAGTCTTCACAGATCATGCTGCTCTTCACTATCTTATGGTGAAGAAAGATTCCAAACCAAGGTTGATCCGGTGGGTCCTTCTGTTGCAAGAGTTTGACTTTGAGGTCAAAGGCCGGAGGGGCACTGAAAATCAAGTTGCGGACCATCTCTCTCGAATTGAAGTAAACGGGCACCCAGGAAATGACTTAGATATCAATGATGCTTTCCCTGATGAGTATATTCTGGCGTTATCCTCCTCTTCAGCTCCTTGGTATGCTAACATTGCAAACTATTTGGTGAGTGAGCTTATTCCGGATGGATTGGAATCATATCAGAAGAAGAAATTTTTGAGGGAATGCCGTCAATACTATTGGGAGGAACCATTTTTGTTCTGCATCTGTGCGGACAACATTATTCGAATATGTGTTCCGGATGAAGAAGTGATGCCAATTCTCAAGGCATGTCATGACTCACCGGTGGGGGGTCACCATGGAGGGAACCGGACGACGGCGAAAGTACTTGAATGTGGATATTATTGGCCAACTCTCTATCATGATGGAAATCAAATGGTCAAATCTTGTGACCAATGCCAACGCCAAGGGTCAATCTCGAAGAGACATGAGATGCCGATGAACTTTGTACTGGAGGTTGAGATTTTTGATTTATGGGGCATAGACTTTATGAGGCCGTTTGTAAGCTCTTGTGGGATGAAATACATTCTTGTAGATGTGGACTATGTGTCCAAATGGGTTGAAGTCGTTGCCTTGCCAAACAATGAAGCCAGGAGTGTGACCGCATTCCTGAAAAGAAACATATTCACACGGTTCGGCACCCCTAGAGCAATTCTCAGTGACGGTGGCTCCCATTTTTGTAACAAGGCTTTCAATAGCCTATTGGAAAAGTATGGTGTTAAGCACAAGGTGGTGATGCCTTATCATCCTCAGTCGAGTGGCCAAGTCGAAGTCTCCAACAGGGAGATAAAGAACATCCTAGCTAAAACTGTTAATGCAAACCGGACCGACTGTTCAAGGAAGCTGGATGATGCACTATGGGCCTACCGAACAACATACAAAACTCCTATACGTACCTCTCCATACAGGCTAGTGTTCGGAAAAGCATGTCATCTACCCGTGGAGCTTGAACACAAATCCATGTGGGCACTCAAGAAGTTGAACCTGAATTGGGATGAAGCTGCGAATTTGAGGCTAAATCAACTCAACGAAATGCAGGAATTCCGCTTCCATGCTTATGAGAGCGCAACTATGTACAAAGAGCGGATCAAGGTTGTCCATGACAAGAAAATCCTGAAACGGGAGTTCCACACTTGTGACTTGGTGTTACTATTCAATTCCCGACTCAAACTCTTCCTGGGAAAACTCAAATCCAGATGGTCCGGCCCGTTCAAAGTGGTTAATGTCTCTCCTTTTGGTGCTGTGGAACTAGAAACTGAGGACGGACTTCGTACGTTCAAGGTGAATGGCCAACGCATCAAACATTACGTGGGCACCGATGGTGAGAGGCATGTGGTAGAAAAATTAGCTCTGACAGATGGTCTTTGTCCCACTGATGAATGACCCCAAAGGAATACCAACTTTGTCGTGCCGCGACGTTAAATCAAGCGCTTCATGGGAGGCAACCCATGTTTGGTAACAGTTTCTATGTTTTCTTTCTATTCTATTTTTGTCTTTCCATAAATGTGGCCGTAGAGCAACTTAACGAGTGTGAGTGCAGATAGCTCAGGCAATCGCAAAAGATAGGGTCAACAATTGCATATAAAAGCCAAGCAGCGAGCAAATTGGCCAGTATGCGGTGCAGATGCGACCATATTACCAGTATGCGATTCACATTTGCGTCACAGACATCAACAGAAAGTTCTGGGCATCTAATGGCCATTATGCGATGCAAAGGTGCACTATGCGAACCGCATTACACGTATGCTATCGCATAGTGCACCGCACTCTACTCCCCAGGTAAGTCCCTCATCTCGCTCACTCGTTGCCCCACATAAACAAAAACAAAACACAAAAAAAAAACAAGAAACAACAAAACACACAAAAGAAAAAAAAAGAGGGAAACAACGGAAAACTCAAACCCAATTTCCCAGTGCATCAATTGCTCAACTACTCATCTCTCTCATCTGGTATGGGTCTCTCTTCCCTCACTGTTATCTAAGGTTTGCTTAAATCTCATAATTCTATAGAGCTGTTATATGCGTTGATGTGCTGTGGTTTCCCGTCTTTCGCCTTGTCTTTTTTTAGTACAGGTGTGTAGGGGAGGGGGAAGGGTCGACTGGGGAATTGCCCTGAAGCGAATCTGCCATTTTTAGGGCTTAACATAGACTCTGCGGTTCACATTTCTCAAATGCGGACCGTATTTGTATCGCAAAACTAGCCCTAGTCCCTTTGGGAAGACGACTTATGCGGCGCATTTGCGGTCGCATATTCAAAATGCGAATCGCATCTGTGCCGCATGCACGCACAGTGCACTCCCCCTCCCAACTCCCATCCTGCGACCTGTCTACGATCGTATTACTGGGTCCATTTTTGTCAATGCATTTCTACGATGCATATGCGAACCGCATGATGGTTATGCCATCGCATCCGTGTTTTTTGTTACCTTGTGTGTCTTCTTGCGACTTGTTTGCGATTCGCATTGTGGTAATGCGATCGCATGCCATATCGCATAAGTGTAATTTTCTATACTTGGGTGCATGCTTTCGTCCTTAATGTTTATTTTGTCCGTCCACCCACTCACAAATATTTTCTCGTTGCAGCAATGGGTTGCAAGCATGTTCCCTCCGCTGCTAAAAGAGCTTCCACAAGAAAGCTGGCAAAGCCATCCAAGCGTGCAAGACACGCACCTCCACAGAAAGTAGTTGACAGCTCCTCCTAGTCTGATGAGGGGGACACTGAACCAGAGGTAAATTTGGAAGCCGAGCTACGGAGGAAATAGGGGGATGACTATCAGCTGCGCTTTTCGTTGCCCTTGTCTAGACAGCTGTACCGGGAGGGTCTGAGCACACGAAAGATCCTTCCTGAGAAAAGGCTCAGTCTCAAGGGCCTGCAAGAGCGGTACCCCCATATTCTAGACAACATAAAAGCTAGACAATGGGAATGTTTCACCGAACCCCTTGCAGATTACAATGAAACGATGGTGCGAGAATTTTATGCCTTTTACGCTGCTTCTAGAAATGCCCATCACAAGAGAAACAAGATCTTCAGTGAGCAAGTGCTAGCCAGGGGGGTGGAAGTAGCCTGCCACCGGGAAGCTATTCATGATCATTATTTCTCAACGCCAAGCTCGAGTACAGCAGAATATGAGGCCAAGATGGCCAACCATGATGGAGAGCGTGCTTGGGTCGCCTCTGTGATTGCTAGGGGGACTCCGGCTTGGATCTCTCCTTCCCACAAGATTCACAAAGAGGATCTCACGAGGGAGGGGAGATTCTGGCTATCTTTTGTTTTCTCCCGCCTGATTCCCTCAAGGAACGAAACAGATATAAGCATCGAGAAAGCTATTCTCGTTGCTTGCATTATATCAGGGATCACTGTGGATGTGGCCGACATTATTTTTCAGCAGATTGGGGTCCGAGCTTAGCAGAAGAAGATCCCTTGCCTCATCACTGCATTATGCCGGGATGCTGAGGTCCCTCTTCTATCTTCTTGTGAAAAGACTGCAAAGGCCGACAAGGATATCAATATCACTCGTATCAGTGATGCGAGGCCCAGAGCAGCAGCTGCACCTCCAGTCATTCCCATGCATATCCCTACAGAGGACGAGCCCTCGGAGCCTCAGCCTTCTGCACTTCCCTCAGAGTCTCCGCCTTATCGGACAATGCCATCCACTACTACCTCCCAGCCAGTTGCCGGTACCAGTACCCCCTCGGCCATCCCGCTGCCTATTATCTCTCAGCTTGGTCGCCTAGCTCAGCACACCAATGCTAAGGTCGACAAGCTTGTGAGTGAGCTCCCCACTTTGATCCGGCAGGCCCTTACTCCTATTCAGTCTTCAGTGAGTGCTCTCGAGGGTCGCCTCCAAGAACTTGAGGCTCACATTGAGAAGGTGGAGAGAGGGGAGGTTCGATACTTGCCAGAGGTCCGGACCGATGTGTCCACTCTGAAGACGGGCTCTACCGGCTGCAACATTTGGAGTTTGATTTCTAGTCGCTTCTGCCCAAGGAAGGGGAGCAGGGAGAGGGCACCTCTCGGCCTGGACTCGGGCTTGATTTCTCTACTCTTATGTCAGCCCAGGCCCCCCCGCTTGTCCCTTCACAGCCTCCGCCTCCTGCACCAGTTGATATACCCTCTGGAAAGGAGTCTGATCACTCTTCGGCTTCTGAGGGTGAGGGGTCCGACGAGGAGTCTTCCTGGTCCGATGATGAGGAGCAGGAGCAGGACCCTTAGGAGAAGGGAAAGGGTGTTGCTGCCACTACAGTTACCGAGACGGTTGAGGAGGAGCAGCTACAGATTGCCATTCAGCGCTCCTTGGTGGACAAAGTTGTCCCGGCCCCAATTCCGCAGTCAAAAGATGGGAGCAGCACCTCTACTACCCAGCAGACCACCGACTCCCGTAGCGCTTAGTGCGCCCCAGGGAGCCCCTCACTCTGTTTTTACATTTCTTATGCATTGGGGACAATGCATGCTTTTTTGTTGGGGGTGGTGCTGTATTTATGTTTTTGTGACAGCTTGGAGGATATTGTATTGGTATTTTCCCTTCTTTTTTTTTTGTGTGTTATGTTATATATGTATATCTCCAAGTTGTCAATAAACCAGATGTACATATACCTTTTGTAGGACTAATGTATTTCATCGCCGTTAACTCTTGTTTACAGTTTTTACTGTCGTTAAATTAGGTAGGGTTCTCCTTAGTTGTTAGCAATGATTTCCCCTTGGTTTTTCTTCGCCGCGTTCTTTTCCAAGGGTGTAGTAGTAGAACCACGGCACCTGGTCGAAACATATTGACCAGTTTAGTGTAAGCGTCTCGTCTCAAGCATGTGTGTCTGTAAATAATCCATACCTCTCCTATATAAAGAATGTAAAAAAAAAAAAAAAAAAACCAACTCTGTGTACTTGAGACTCGCCCGTTGACTCTATGTTTACTTAGAATTATACATGCAAATAATGAAGATTTTGAGTTGTCGAGCCTTGACTCTTGAGCTAAAACGATGTTGAATCGAACAGTCATGTGCCATGTGTTTTAGTGCTTGTATAAATAATTCGTGTGCTTACGTCCATGATCTAGAACTTGCTCGGTTGGTTTTTCAATGCTAATGACAATTTTGTTTGGTTGGAGAAATGACCTTAGGCATTCTTTGTGTTATTCGAAAACCCCGTTAGCCTTTTGAGCCACCTTTGTAGATATATTATCACTAGTTATCCCATTTGAGCCTTGAACTTTTTCTTTGGTCACCTCAATACTAGCCT
>ML245924.1:182574-198866 GCA_005239495.1 Nicotiana undulata | reverse complement strand
GAGAGGGGTTTGGTTTTGTTGCAAAAATTGGGGGGGGGGGGGGGTTGATTTGTGTGGTATCAGATTTTCATATGCAACAGTTATAGAAGGACCAGGTTCTTTTATGTGTTCCAACTCCTACAATTTGCGGAATAATAAATGCAGAATTTAAAGAACACATCGATTTTACGTGCAAAATACCTGGCTAAAAAGGTGAAAACCCTCGACCTACTTCGCAGTAGGATTTTCCCAAACTCTTCACTAAATCAATGAGCCAAACAACATTTAAAAAATTAACTCTTTTGTAAACCTAAGGACTAACTCTAATCAAGAGTCTGATTATTACCTAGAAAATTATAGAAATCGTGATTATGAACATTCCAGACTTAGTCTAATATCAGAGGTACAAGAGAGATAGTACAACAACCATATTCTATAACGGCTTTACGATAAAGCCAATTAGAAGAATTACCAGCCTCGTAAGAACTCAGTATGAAGCTCCGACTGGATTGTGTATGCACCAGAGGTGCAAGTATTATAATAGAGCTTCAAGTTGTGGATGTGAATTATTCCTGTGTGAAAGGAAGGTTATGAATGATATAAAAGATGTGATGCGAGATTTTAAGACAAGTAAGGTAAAGGTGAACAACGTACGAGATACTCAAGTGTAGAAGGTTGTGAATAGTCCATACCTCAGATAGAAGGCTAGAGGGGCTAGGGTTCAGTATCTAGGAATGATAGCAGCTTTGTCGGTGGAATACCGTCCAGCCTATGGTTTCTAGGTATCGAGAGGTCTAGTTAAAAGAGTAAAGGAGAGTTTTAGATAGTGTGATGTCTCACTCTATGTTCCAGAATAACATAAGGAAATCGATGGTGCAAGCAAGTTGAAGGAAGGTTGCGAGTATTATAAATGGATATGTGTAAATAGCAAGCTAAAGTATCGTTGAGCGGCAAGGTTTTAGAAATACAAGAGAAAGGATAAGAAAAGGGATAGTGAGAGGGTGATGAAAATGGATAAGTCCTCAAGATTAAACTCATGAAAACAAGAAGAGCTGATGGTTTCTCTCAGTTATAGAAAGCTCGGTATAGCATGAATGGACTCAACGCAATCTATGACTAGTAGCATTTAGAAGAGATGGAATGCTCCCCTGGTAGTACAATAAAGGTGTAATTGTCAATAGATAAAGGATGGCGTCTGGGTCTTCGATTGAGTAACAATTTTAAGAGGATTTCATGAATTATACGGGATTAAAATACCCATGTAAGGTGAATCACATTGGGGTTCTATAAAATACGGTTATGGAAGTATAATATCGCCCCTAGGTGGATCAATCTAATTACTCCAAATGTCCCTGATGAGACGTGGGCCCTAGCCACGGTGTATTACGTAAGAAGTTTCAAGGATTCAAGTGGAGGATTGTAGATCAACATTGAGGTGAATCAACAATGGATGGATACATGTTACAAAGTATGACATGAGATTAGGCCATCATTCTTAAGATAAATAGTAATGAAGAAGCAGTAAAGGACTGATATTTATACCTTTGGGATAAGTAACAAAAGTAACCTGGAGTTTGGTAGCACACCTCAGTAACGAATTGAACTACGAGTTATGGTATAGTATGACTTACCTTGATGCAGTAAAGTCATACGGATGAATAACAGATCTATGAAATAAGTTATAGCAATATTCGCAAGTTCAACAATGTACCAAGCGAAGAACTTCAGTATACCTATAGGTTCCTAGAGGAGCACCTTGTTATAGTTATGTATATGTTCACAAAGTGAGGCCTAGAGATTGGCTAAAAATAACTGGAGGAAAAAGGTGAGAAGAGTCGCAAAGGCACATTTACAAGGTCAGATTCGTACATATTGCATTATAACAAGGTAGCAATAGTTACGAGATTGAAAGGATTCCATCCACAAGTCGTGGTGTGAGAAAGTGGCCTAAAGGGTGGATGCCTTAACCTTTGGATTTATTCCCAAAATAGTTGCCTAGATGGCAAGGAGAATACTAAAGTATTCAGGAGACATAGTGATGTTCCAAACGTCAATACCACACAAAAGGGAGGGAGGTGATTTCTGTGGTATCCAATTTTCAAGTGCAACATTTATAGAAGGACCAGGTTCTTATATGTGTTGCAACTCCAACTGTTTGCGAAATAATAAATGCATAATTTAAAGAACACAACGATTTTATATGGAAAACTCTAGCTAAAAAGGTGAAAAAACCACGACCTACTTCCCAGTAGTAATTTCAAACTCTTCACTAAATCAATGAGCCAAACAACATTTAAAAAATAAACTCTTTTGTAAACCTAAGGAGTAACTATAATTAAGATTCTGGTTATTAGACCCAGAAAAGTATAGAAATCGTGATTAAGAACATTGCAGACTTAGTCTAATATCAGAGGTACAAGAAAGATTGTAAAACAACCATATTCTATAACTGCTTTACAATAAAGTCAATTACAAGAAGTACAAGCCTCGTAAGAAGTCAGTATGAAGCTCCCACCGGATTGTGTATGCACCAGAGGTGCACGTATTATAATAGAGATTCACATTCTGGATGTGAATTATTCCTGTGTGGAAGGAAGGTTATGAATGTGTTAAAAGATGTGATGCGAGATTTTAAGCCAAGTAAGGTAAAGGTGAACAACGTACGGGATTCTCAAGTGTAGAAGGTTGTGAATAGTCCATACTTCAGATAGAAGGCAAGAAGCGCTACGGTTCAGTATCTAGGAATGATAGCAGCTTTGTCAGTGGCATACCTTCCAGGCTATGGTTTCTAGGTATCGAGAGGTATAGTTAAAAGAGTAAACGAGAGTTTTAGATAACATGATTTCTCTCTCTATGTTCCAGAATAACGTAAGGAAATCTATGGTGCAAGCAAGTTGAAGGAAGGTTGCGAGTAGTATAAATGGATATGTGTAAATCGCAAGCTAAAGTATTGTTGAGAGACAAGGTTTTAGAAAGACAAGAGTAAGGATAAGAAAAGGTCAAGTGAGAAGGTGATGAAAATGGATAAGTCCTCGGGATTAAGCTCATGAAAACAAGAAGAGCTAATGGTTTCTCTAAGTTATAGAAAGCTCGGTATAGCCTGAATGGACACAACGCAATCTATGACTAGTAGCATTTAGAAGAGAGGGAATGCTCCCCTGGTAGTACAACAAAGATGTAATGGTGATAGATAAAGGATGACGTCTGGGCCTTCGATTGAGTTACTATTTGAAGAGTATTTCATGAATTCTACGGGATTAAAATACCCATGTAAGGTGATTCACATTGGGATGCTATAAAATACGGTTATGGAAGTATAATATCACCCCTAGGTGGATCAGTCTAATTACTCCAGATGTCCCTGATGAGACGTGGGCCCTAGCAGCAGTGTATTACATAAGATGTTTCAAGGCTTCAAGTGGTAGATAGTGGATCAACATTTAGGTTAATCAACAATGGATGGATACATGTTACAAAGTATTACATGAGATTAGGCCATCATTCTTAAGATGAATAGTAATGAAGAAGCAATAAATGACTGATATTTATACTTATGGGATAAGCAACAAAAGTAACCTGGATTTTAGTAGCACACCTCAGTAACGATAAATTGAAGTGCGGGTTATTGTTTAATATGACCTACCTTGATGCAGTAAAGTCATACAGATGGACAACATATATGAAATAAGGTATAGCAATATTCGCAAGTTCAACAATGTACCGAGCGAAGAACATCAGTATACCTATAGTTTCCCAGAGGAGAACCTTGCTATAGTTATGTATATGTTCACAAAGTGAGGCCTAAAGATTGGCTAAAATAACTAGAGGAAAAAGGGGATAAGAGTCGCATAGGCACATTTACAAGGTCAGATTCGTACAAACTGCATTATAAAAAGGTTGTAACAGTTACGAGACTGAAAGGATTCCAACAACAAGTCTTGGTGTGAGAAAGAGGCCTAAAGGGGGAATTCCTTGTCCTTTGGATTTATTTGCAGAATAGTTTCCTAGATGGCAAGGAGAGTACTAAAGTATTCAGGAGACATAGTGATGTTCCAAACATCAATACCACACAGAAAGGGGGGGGGGGGGGGGGGGGGGGGGGGGGTGATTTGTGTGGTATCCAATCTTCGCGTGCAGCAGTTATAGAAGGACCAGGTTTTTCTATGTGTTCCAACTCCTACAATTTGCGGAATAATAAATGCAGAATTTAAAGAACACAAAGATTTTACGTGGAAAACACCTGGCTCCAAAGGTGAAAACACCACCACCTACTTCCTAGTAAGATTTTCCAAAACTCTTCACTAAATCAATGAGCCAAACAGCGTTTACAAAATAAACTCGTTTGTAAACCTAAGGACTAACTCTAATTCCCTTGTGGCAAACTAGCCTCTATCTATTTGCGACAAGATTCAAGTTAACTCTAACTTGAACACACAGTACCTAATAAAATTGCTTCTAGATAAAGCTAAAAGGTACAATTTGAAATAACCTACTACAAATAAACTAAACTAAATGACCACAGATGGAACTGATTCTTCTAGCTATTTTAAGTAGCTTCAGAGTCGCACGCTCAATTTGCACATGAACTGCTTGCAAAATTACTTTGGTAATTTTGATTTCAGTTCTTGTTTTGCTTCTGTGTTTGTGCGTACCTGTACAACAAGAATGCTGAACAATATATAGGATTTGGTAGACAAAGAGATACACTAGAATTCGGATGCTACTTATCCTTAGTGGAAGAGTTCTAGTTTATCTCAACTTCCTAAATCCTCTCTTATCTTGACTTTGTTGTTAATGAATAAGGAGTCCATCTCCTTATAAAATTGCAACATTTTCGATCAGGAGATATCTCTTTAGATCACATATTTCGTTTATCTCCTGCTTGTGCATCTCACGTGCCCTTAAGTCTGCATTTGTCTATGTTTCTAGTGATGGACATGGTTCAACTCTGAGTTCCATTGTCAATCTTCAAAACCATTAAGCTTCTTGATCCAACAAATTCCGTCTTTTTGATGATGACAAACTCTGTGCTTAGGACTGTAACCACTTTAATCCAACATTGACACTTTTTAGAGTATTAAGCATTTATCATAAATAACCAGGTTCATTAGGTATAAATATCACATATTCAAAGTGTAGCACATCTTTCTCCTTTTAGCATCATCGAAAAGTTGCAAAATGTTAGAATTACTAGACATATAAGAATTACTCATGGCCACTGGGGCAACTGCAAGTGCAACCTGGATTAATCATCAATAGTGAACTAAGAATGCAAACTATCAAAGAAAGTGAGACAAAACAATTAAGAGTAGAAATAGCATAATCCATTGATAAAAGCATAATTAATCCACCAAACACACAAAGAAATAAAAGCATTTAAAATCATGAGAAAAGATAGCAAAGAAAATCCCGAATCTAGGTCATAGAGGGGTGAAGACAGGCACTGGACACCTAAGGCTAGGAAGGGGTGGAGATGGGTTCTTTGCTTGGAGAAGGGAGAGAATATTTTGAAGGATCCCTTCATTCTTCTCCTTCTCTTTGGCCATTTCAGTTTTGAGAGCATCTCTCTCAACATCAATCTCTTCAAGGCGGGTCTTCAATCGAAGAATTTAAGCATCCTTAACCCCTCCATCTTGTACGAGCACCCTGACCTTGCTGTTCACATGAATTTTTCTGGATTAACCAAAATCATCGTCAGGAACATTCACAATATAGTAACATATCAGAAGCGTGTTCTTCCCAAAATGGTACTTGACAGTAGCCATTTCTGCCTTCTTCAAGGGAACTTTGAAGTGGTCCAGCATCGTCGTTAGGATGAAGCCATATGGGATGGCATGAGCCTTGGAGCCGTTTACCACCCCGTCCAGCAACTGAATAATGAAATAGGGCCACTTAAGTTGGTAGAGTAATTCTTGAAGAAGATAGGGTAGAAACAATTCTGACAAGGGTTTTGCCAATTTCCTGGGAAATCAAGATCACTTCTAACCAGGAATCCAAAAATATGGCAACCCTCAGATTGGATGAGCTAATTGGAAACCTTACTATCTATGAACTCAGAAGGCAGATAATGAAGATGGATGGTCCAAAGAAGGAGAGGAGTCTAGCACTGAGGATCACTGAGGGAGAAGATCTTGAGGAAGATGAGATGGAAATGATTACCAATGAATTCAGAAACTTTCTAATGAGGAAGAAAGGCATCTCTAGAGGAGGAAATTACAACAAAGCTAAAGCTCCAGAAAGGCCTACCAATGAGGGGTGCTAAAAGTGTGGAAAAACTGACCACCTTATCAGGAACTGTCCTCAGTGGGAATTGGAATGGAAAAAGAAGAGGTATGAAAGAAGGAACAGGAAGAACGAACTGGTCCAACCCAAGAAAACCACAACAAAAGCTATGGTTGCTGTTTGGGGGGAAGTTCAGATGAAGAATCAAAAGATTGTGAGACTGAAGATCAGGCGCTCATGGCAATTGGAGAATCTGATGAAGAATCACATGAAGAACCAGAGGTAAGTATATCCCATCTTAAAAACAAAATAAAGTTCCTATCTAAAGAAAAACTCTCCGATTGCTACTTGATTTCATGGATGATTCTGAAGAAACAACCAAAGAAAAGGATCAACTTTCTAAATAATGTGCAATGCTAAAAGAAAAATGCATGAACCTGAAAATCAGAGTAAGTGAATCTGAAAAGAAAAACATTGTCTTGTTGAACCAAGTTCATCCACTTGAAACAGAGATTCTAGAGCTAAAATCTGAAAAGTTAAATCTGAAGCTAGAATGCAGTAAAAAGGTTGTTGATCATTCTCATATCATGTTAGAAGAAAATATGGGAAAACTAAAAGATAAGATGTATGACAAGGATGAACAGATAAGAACACTTAGAGAAGAACTTGGTTAAGTCAAACATGAACTAGATCGAACTTGTAAATGGAATAAATCCTCTGATGCCTTGACATTGTTTCAAGAGGATCACAGTAGCAACAGGAGAGGGCTTGGCTTTGGGAGTCAATTGCCCAAGTGGTATCCCAAAAGAAAGTATCTCACTCTTCCTGAAAATAAAATCTACACCCACTGTGGTAAGACTGGCCACTACAAAATTGAGTGTACTGAAAAGAGAGCGGGACCGTCGAAAAAATAAGAGGTTTGTAAAAAGAAAAATTGGCTGCCAATTTTTGCCAAGAAAATTTTTATTCATCCATTCTCTCATAGAAAAGGACCCAAACTAGTTTGGGTTCTTAAAACTAACCCCTGATTTCCTTTTGTAGGTACAAGTGAGAGGAAGCAGCCAAATGTGGTTTTTGGATAGTGGCTGCTCAAAACATATGATGGGGAACAAGGAACAATTCCTTTCACTTGAAAACCTCAAAGTAGGAAATGTTTCCTTTGGAAATGGAAAGAAAGGTGAAATAATAGGGGTTGGCAAAGTAGGTAAGGATGACACACGTTCCATCAAACATGTGTACTTGATAGATGGCATGAAATACAGCCTGATCAGTGTGTCACAATTGTGTGACAGAGGTAACCTGGTTGCTTTCACTTCCATAAAATATTTTGTGATTAACTTGCTTACTGACAAGATTGTTTTGCAGGGAAAGAGAATGAATAATATCTATTTCATAGACTTGTCCACACTGTCTGAAAATGAACTCACTTGCTTGAGTGTTTTGGATAGTGATCCCATCCTTTGGCACAAACGACTTGGTCATGCAAGTCTAAATCAGCTTAACAAATTAGTCTATAAGGACTTAGTGGTGGGACTCCCTAACATTAAGTTCAAGGAAGACAAAGTTTGTGAGGCATGTGCAAGGGGGAAGCAGGTAAGATCCTCATTCAAAAGTAAGAAAATGGTCAGTACCACCAGGACGTTGGAACTGGTTCATCTGGATCTGTGTGGTCCAATGAGAACTCTGAGCAGAGGTGGTAAGAAATATGTGATGGTGCTAGTTGATGTTTATTCAAGGTTCACTTGGACCTTATTTCTAACATCTAAGGCTGAAGCATTTGATATGTTCACCTCATTTGTTAAGAAGACTCAAAATCAGTTAGGACATCAACTAGCAATAATAAGATCTGACCATAGTACTAAATTTGAGAATGCAAAGTTTGCTGAGTTCTGTGATGAACATGGTATCAATCACAACTTTTTTGCCCCTAGAACCCCACAGTAAAATGGGGTTCTGAAAAGAAAGAATAGAACTTTTGAAGACATGGCAAGAACCATGCTTCTTTCTAGAAAACTACCACACAGATCTGGGCAGAAGCAATAAACACTGCTTGCTATATAATCAATAGATGCATGACCAGGCCTCTGGTAGAGAAAACTCCTTATGAATTACTCAAAGGGAGAAAGCCCTACATATCCCATCTTAGGGATTTCGGATGCAAGTTATTTGTGCACAATAATGGAGAAGATTCTCTAGGTAAATTTGATCCCAGAAGTGATGAGGGAGTATTGGGATATTCATCACATAGCAAAGCCTATAAAGTGTACAATAAAAGAACTATGTGTGTAGAAGAGAGTGTGCATGTTGTTTTTGATGAAACTAACACTCTTTCTGAGAGACAGGAATCAGAAGATGAGGAGCTTGGACTGGTGAGAAGCAGTGAACACATTGAAGCAGCCATGGGAGATGGAACAGGTGATGGACCAGGTCCAACTACCCCAAGTAACATGACAGGGGAAACTCAACATGTGAACCCTGGCCCTGATCCTGTTCCACAACAAAAAGACACCATAGAATCATCTAGAAGTGAACAATTGGTGATCAAACCACACAGATATCAAAGTTCTCACCCTCTTGAGAACATCATAACAGATTTGTCATCCAGAATCAAAACAAGAGCCTCCTTGAAAAATCTGTGTGTGTTTGATGTTTTCTATCCTTAGTCGAACCAAAGAACATTGGTGAAGCCCTACAAGATGCTGATTGGGTAAATGCCATGCAAGAAGAGCTGAATCAGTTTGAAAGAAGTCAAGTATGGCACTTGGTACCCAGGTCACTAGACAGATCAGTGATTGGCACAAAGTGGATCTTCAAGAACAAGCTCGATGAGAATGGAACTGTTACAAGAAACAAGGCCACACTTCTTTTTCAAGGGTATAGTCAAGAAGAGGGAATTGACTATGATGACACCTTTGCCCTTTTTGCAAGACTGGAGGCAATTAGACTTCTTATAGCATTTGCTGCACATATGGAATTCACTCTCCATCAGATGGAGGTTAAGAGTGTCTTTATCAATGGCTATCTGAAGGAAGATGTATTTCTCAAACAGCCTCCAGGTTTTGAAAGCAATGAGTCACCTGACCACGTATACAAACTTGACAAGGCTCTCTATGGTCTCAAACAAGCACCTAGAGCATGGTATGAGCGGTTATCAAAATTCCTGCTAGAACATGGGTACAAATGAGGCAAAATTGACAACACCTTATTCTTAAAGGAAAAGGGTAAAGAACTCCTGGTTGTGCAAATATATGTGGATGATATTATATTTGGGGAAACTTCTGAAAAACTGAGTAAGAAATTTGCTACACTTATGGGGTGCGAGTTTGAGATGAGCATGATGGGTGAGCTAAACTTCTTCTTAGGCTTTCAAATCAAGCAAACCCCCAATGGAACAATGATCCATCAAAAAAAGTATGTGAAAGAACTGCTCAAGAAGTTGAAAATTAAGGACTCAAAGGAAATAGATACCCCCATAGCAACAGCTACAAAATTGGATGTGGATGAACCTGGTTCATCCGTTGATCAGAAGCTATACAGAGGAATGATTGGGTCTCTATTATATCTCACTACCAGTAGACCTGATATTGTGTTCAGTGTAGGACTGTGTGCTAGGTTTTAGGCAAATCCAAAGGAATTCCACCTATCTACAGTGAAGAGAATTTTGCGATATTTGAAAGGCACCACGGATTTGTGCCTTTGGTACCCTAAAGGTAGTAATTTTGACCTTATAGGATATGTTGAGGCTGACTATGCAGGTTTCCTGGTTTACAAGAAAAGTACTTCAGGCATGGTTCACTTTTCGGGATCCTGCCTTGTGTCTTGGGCCACCAAGAAACAAAATTTAGTAGCTCTGTCTACTACTGAGGCTGAATATGTGGATACATCCTCATGATGTGCCCAATTGCTGTGGATCAAGCAATAACACATGGACTTTGGTATAGATGTGGGATGTATTCCTATTTTTTGTGATAACAGTAATGCAATTAGTATGACCAAGAACTCGGTTCATCATAAGAGAACTAAGCACGTAAATGTTAGACACCACTTCCTTAGGGATAACTATGAAAAGGGAATGATCTCAATTGAATTTTGTGCTACTGACAAGAAAATTGAAGATATCTTTACTAAAGCACTAAGTAGGGAGAATTTTGAGAGAAACAAGCTTGAATTAGGGATGATTAAGATCACCTAACTGGAAAAAAAAATGGAAATTGTTTTTTTGTTTTGGCTAGAAAATTTTAACTTAGGTACTTAACCTGACTAATCATTGCTCAGTATCATGTATTTATTGCCATACTCTCTTTCCATGTATTAATATGATTCCCTGGGTACTAATGATGTTTCTCTATCTTTGTAAATTGAGGCAAATTAAAGATTTTAACAAGATGAACCTGGTTCATCCGTGCTAGTTCATCTGACTGACAAGGTACGTACTCATCTCCATACACTTATTTAATTAATTACAGCCATACATGAGCAGGACTCTATCTATATTTGGTTCAATTCAAATTCCTAGTAATTATCCTAATTATCCAAATTGAACCAGTTTCAAGGAGACCTATCACATTAAAATTAGCCAATTTAGGGATTTGTAACCGTCTAATCAATGTCAGTCCTGCATCAATTAGACTACCATTTGAGTAAATATTCTACTGTTGTAAAACTCTTAGCCGGATATTATAAAAGGGTCATCATTACTCCTCTCTTCATAACTAAATCGTCGAACCAAGTTCATCTCACTCTTCTCAAACCAAAACTGGTCAACCTTTCTTCTTTTCTAAAACGTTCATAACAATATCGTCACCACCTCCTGCTTTTTCATCCTCTTCGTCTCCCATTCGTGATTTCGATGGAGGACGTTATGAATATGATTCAAATTCTCCATCCGTGTATAGCTCTCAATCTCCAGAGATATCTTTAACCCGTGAAAACACTCAAGTTCTTGAACCCATATCTAACCCTACTCCATCCCCCAGGGCTCATCGTGTGAAAGTTCTTGCCAGAAAATATGTTGCTTCTGGCTCTCGTGCAAGATTCTTGGAGGAAATTCTACAGGCTAAAAAGGATAATGATTCTGAATCATCAAGTGAATCTTACAAATCAGCCAATGAGGATGAAGCACCTAGTTCATCCAGTTATGAGCAAGGAAATCTTGAGGTTGTTCTAAACCTGCTACTACTGAGAACAGGTTTGTGTTGGATGGTTCAGTTGTTGATATTGAAGTGCCGGATAGGCGTAGAAAATTTGGAAAAAATAAGATTCTTGAGAGTGAGGGAGACGAAGGTTCTGTAAGGGGATCTGGGGAGGACGGCACCTCTTTGGCTATCTGTGGTCCCGTTCCTGAGCATGTTGGAGAAGATGTCACAGATTTAGGGGGAAGTGTTGCCTAGGAAGCAACAACGGAGTTGGAGAGCTTGAGACAGGGTATATATGAACATGGTTCATCTATAGAAGAAAAAACTAGTTGAGATGCTGCACAGGTTGGGAGACTCATACAATCCCAAAAAGAGAAGAACTCTCAAGTCCAGAAAAGCTAAAACACCTGTTTCTTCCAAGAAATGAAAAGCTCCATTGTCTGCTGATGCTCCTGCACCAAAAGTGCATGCTACTAGGAGTGTTGTTCAACGACAAGAAGAAGAGTGAGAAAAGGCTCTGAGAGAGAGCAAGAAAAATAAAGCTGCAAAGGGAAAGACTAAAGTAGGAGAGCATGTTGAGGTTGTTGATGTGGATGATGAATCGTTGGACCTAGTCCAACATGAGGAGCAGCTTGCTCCAGTTGTGGTTGAGACACCCAAGCCCAATAAGGCTAATGCTTCTTCAAAGAAGTCATATGGAGTGTCTGCCACACCCTCAAGTACTGTTATAAGGTCCAGGTCCAAGACCAAGAAAGTGAAGGTTGTTGAGAAAGATGAGGATAAAGAGTGGAGTGGAGGAGATGAGAAGGAAGTTTGTGAGGAGACTGATAGAGTTACAATGTTCAGCAAGAGGACAATTCTAAAGGGAAAGTTATTGAAAGATCTCGAGGAACCTGGGATGAGATACCTGCTGGACACATTGGATCTGCAGGGGTGGAAGGACATGGTCCTTCGCATGGAAGGAAGGCTGGCAAGGAACGAACTGGTGGAGTTCATGTGTAATGCAGTCGTGAGGGATGGCAGGGTTACTTCCACAGTCAAAGGCATTCAAATCACTTTTGATGCAAAGGAACTGGGCGAGATTCTGAACATACCTGCTGAGGGCTACGATGATTACACTAGGCAAACATGGCCTAGTCTTAATGGAATGGCCTCAACTCTCAACATCACTAGATTCTTTTGTGAGAATGAGGAGGAAGATGAGCCCAGGCCGGTGTTCAAAAGTCAAATGAGGCCCCAGCACAAGTTATTCTTTGAATTCGCGATCAAGTTCCTGCTGCCAAGACAAGAAAGAAGGCTCATCGCCAATTACACGGACCTCACTTTGATGGAGTGTTTGTATAGGGGAAAGCAGATCAACTGTCCACCTTTCATCATTCAACTCTATGATAGAGTTGCAAATGGAACCAAAGTACACGCTTTTCCTTATGGCTTTATTCTGACGACTGTACTTGCTCACTTTGAGGTTCCTGTGAAGAAAGCTGAGATGGCTAATACTAAGGATTACATTGGGAAGAACACTTTGCTGACTTGTGATTATATTGTCAATGTTCCGGAAGATGAACCTGCTTCATCTAGGAAGTAGCCAGTCAATAGCAAAGTACGGTCATTGGTGCATGAAGGAGAGATGAAGGATAAGGAGATCCTTAGATTGAAATATCGCCTTCATGAGGTGGAAGCTGAGCGGGATGCTCTCAGAATAAACTAGCAAAAGAGAAGGAGAAAAATGAAGGTGTTCTTCAAAAATTCTGTCTCTCCTTCAAGCAAAGAACTCAACCTCATCTACACCTACCGAACCTTAGGATGGCCAGAGCCACCAAAACCCCATCTATGACCCAATCCGGGATTTGTTATGCTTCTATTTTTACTCTGTTTTGCTCATGGTTATGGTTGTTTTTTGTTTTTGACTATATGGTGTTTGATTTTTGATGCTATCAATGGATTTTGCTGTTTTGTTATTGACTTGTCTCAATTTCTTATTTAGCTTATTTTTATTGGTTTCTTGTGATGATTAATCATATTTTGCACCTGCAGTTGCCTCAAATGGCCATGAGTAATTTTTAACAAATTCTGGTAAGTTTATCCTTTTGCAACTTTTCGATGATGCCAAAAGGGGGAAGATAGTGCTTTCAAATTTTTCAAAGTGATATTTATAACCTAATGAACCTGGTTTCTCTATGATAAATGCTTAAAACCATACAAAGTGTTTGAAGATTGTATAGGGTTAAGAACAGGGTTTGTCATCATCAAAAAGGAGAAATTTGTTGACCCAAGTCACTGCATGGTTTTGAAGATTGACAAATGTCTACCGATTTGAACCAGGTCCATCAGGATATCATAGTGAAACAGACTCATTGGCACGCGAAGAGTCCATGCGTAGGAGATAACATGTTATGTGAATTATCTGGGAACTAAGAGGTTGTCTCCTAAGGCAAAAAAGTTGCAAATTGATAAGAGGTTAGAGTTTGAATTCAACAAGGATAGTAACAAAGGAAGGAAGTTGAGTTTAATACAAAGGCAAAAGTGAAACAGGAATTTAAAGCAAAATTCCCAAAGATATTTTGCAAGCAGAATCCTTGTGCGACACAAAGGCTACTGACCAGCTAGAAGAACCAGTTCCATCTGTTGTCTTTTAGTCTAGTTTATTTATAGTAGGTGATTACAAATTGTACCTTTCAGCTTTATCTAAAAGAAATTGTAATAGATACTGAGTGTTCAAGTTATAGTTAACTTGAAGTTTGTCGCAAATAGCTAGAGGCTAGTTTGCCACAAAGTGTTAGAGTTAATCCTTAGGTTTACAAAAGAGTTTATTTTTTAATGTTGTTTGGCTCATTGTTTTAGTGAAGATTTTGGAGAAAATCCTACTGGGAAGTAGGTCGTGGTTTTTTCACCTTTTGAGCCAGGTGTTTTCCATGTAAAATTGATGTGTTCTATAACTACTGCACGCGAAAATTGGACACCACACAAATCACCCCACCCCCCTCTTGTGTGGTATTGGTGTTTAGAATATCACTTTCGATAAGAAAAAGGATGAATCAAGTTCATTTTAGCCCAATTTGGTAGCCACTTTTTCTTTCGAAAATAATTTTTATTCTTTTGACTGGCCTGCTCTGTTGCATTGCATTCAATTTTGTAGCGACCAGTATTACCACAGTGGGTACATATTTTGTTCTCGGGAAGTGTGAGGTACTTGCTTTTCGGATCCCATTAACGCAGTTGACTCCCAAAGCCAAGTCCTCTTCTATAGCTATTATAATTTTCTTGTAGCCATGTTAAGGCATCAGAGGATTTATTCCATTTGCAAATTTTGTCCAGTTCATGCTTAACCTTACCAAGTTCCTCATTCAACACTCTTATCTGTTCATCTTTCTTATATAACTCATCCTTTAGTCTGCCTACATTTTCTTCTAAGATGAGTCGAGAGTTGTCAGTTGTCTTCTTACTGGTTCCTAGTTTCAGTTTTAAATTATTAGATTTTAACTCTAGGAAATGTGTTTCAAGTGAATGAACCTGGTTCTTCAGAGCAGTGGATTCACTCACAGATTCACTTACGCTTAGCTCCAGGTTCTTACACTTTGCTTTTACATTACACACTCCTTAGACATCTATTCATTCTCTTTATTTATTTCTTTAGAATCATCAAGGAAATCAAGTAATAGTTCAGAGAGTTTTTCTTTAAATAGGAACTTAATATAATTTTTTAGATGAGATATACTTACCTCTGATTCCTCATGTGATTCACCAATAGCCATGAGCGTTTGTTCATCTCCATCTTCATCATCTGATTCTTCATCTGAGCTTTCTCCCCAAGCAGCAACCATAACTTTTGTTGATGTTTTCTTGGGATGAACTAGTTCCTTCTTCCGGTTCCTTCTTTCACATCTTTCCCTTTTCCATTCCACTTCCCACTGAGGACAGTTCTTGACGTGATGATTAGTTTTTCCACAGTTGTAGCATCCCTCGTTGGTGGGTTTTTCCGGAGCCTTTGCCTTGTTGTAGTTTCAACCTCTTGAGATGTTTTTTCTTAATGCGATAGTTTATGAATTCCTTGGTGATCATAGCCATCTCATCTTCCTCCAGTTCTGCTCCCTCAGTGATTCTCAGTTCCATACGTCTTTCCTTCTTGGGAGAATCCATCTTCATTGTCTGCCTTCTAAGTTCATAGGCAGTGAGATTTCCAAGTAGCTCATCCAACATGAGGGTTTCCATGTTCTTGGATTCCTGAATAGCAATGATCTTACTTTCCCAAGAGATTGGCAAAACCCTTGTCAAAATCTTTTCAACCTTTGTCTTCTTCAAGAATAATCCTTCCAAGAGACTTTAGTTCATTTGTCAGAGTAGTGAACCTAGTGTATATCTCTTGGATGGTTTATCCTTTATTCATAGAGAAATTCTCATATTAAGAGTATAGTAATGTACCTTTGGATCTTTTTACTTGTGCAGCCCCTTCATGAGCCACTTGCAGAGTGTCCAAAATTTCCTTGGCAGTAGTGCAGCTTTAAATCCTGATGTACTCATCTGTACCAAGTCCACACACAAGCCACTTCTTGGCTTTTGCATTCTTTTCCCATTTTCTCAAATCTACAGCAATGCAGTCAGCTCTTGTCTTTCGCACTTCTAATCCTTCAGCAGTCTTCTTTATGGTGGCCAGAGGGCCGTCAGTGACTATGTCCCATAGTTTATAGTCTTCCCCAATTAAGTGATCCTTCATCATGTTCTTCCACCAGGAGTAATACAAGCCATTGAAGAGTGGTGGCCTAGCAGTTGATTGTCCTTCCCAATTCCCAGGTGGTTCACTCATTTTGATCTATTCCTTAGGTGTTATCCTCTTTAAGGATAACCTGCTCTGATACCACTTGATGTTTCCAAACATCAATACCACACAAAGGGGGGGGGGGGGGATCTTTAGTGGAATCTACTTTTCTCGCGCAACATTTATATAAGGACCAGATTCTC
>ML245924.1:147427-182525 GCA_005239495.1 Nicotiana undulata | reverse complement strand
GGGGGGGGGGGGGGTAATTTGAGTGGTATCCAATTTTCTCGTGCAACAATTATAGAAGGACCAGGTTCTTCTATGTGTTCCAACTCCTACAATTGCGGAATATTAAATGCAGAATTGAAAGAACACAATGATTTTACGTGGAAAACACCTGGCTCAAAGGTTAAAAACCCACGACCTACTTCCTAGTAGGAATTTCCCAAGCTCTTCACTAAATCAATGAGCCAAACAACATTTACAAAATAAACTCTTTTGTAAACCTACGGACTAACTCTAATCCCCTTGTGGAAAACTAGCCTCCAGCTATTTGCGACAAACTTCAAGTTAACTCTAACTTGAACACTCAGTACCTATTAAAATTGCTTCTGGATAAAGCTGAAAGGTACAATTTGAAATCACCTACAACAAATAAACTAAACTAAAAGACCACAAATGGAACTAGTTCTTCTAGCTAGTTCAAGTAGCTTCAGAGTCGTACGCTCAATTCTCACAAGAACTTGTTGCAAAATTGCTTTGGTAATTTTGCTATCAATTCTTGTTTTGCTTCTGCGTTTGTACGTACCAGTACAATAAGAAAACTGAACAATATATAGGATTTAGTATACAAAGAGATACACTAGAATTCAGATGCTACTCTTCCTTGGTGGAAGAGTTCTAGTTGATCTCAACTCCCTAAATCCTCCCTTATCTTGATTCTGTTGTTAATGAATAAGGAATCCATCTCTTATAAAATTGCAACCTTTTCGATCAGGAGATTTCTCTTTAGATCAAAAAATTTGTTTATCTCCTACTTGTGCACCTCACGTGCCCTTAATTATGCATGTGTCTATGTCTCTAGTGATGGACTTGGTTCAACTCTGAGTTCCATTGTCAATCTTAAAAAACATTCAACTTTTTGATCCAACACATAGGTTACGAAAATGATAAGTGCATCAGTCAACATTCGAGGACGAATAATCCAAAGGGTGGAATTACGTTACACCGCGTATTTTCGTACGTGAAAGTACGGCATAAAAAAATTGATGAAAGCTCGTAAATGAGATGTTTCATCCCGCATTTTCGTACGTTGAAGTTTCATCGTAAGTTAATCAATATAAGTTCGGGAAAGAGATTATTTGGAGATTATAAGCATTATGCTATTTCAACAAGTGATGAATAAGTTCGTGAAGGAGAGAGGGTAAGCAAATCGAAAAAATGAGTTTCGTCGAAGTTTGACAAATTTGGGATAAAAAAAGGTCCAAGCTATAATACACCGTATTTATGGACAAGTGTCATACAAGTTACCACATGACCATAATAGTAGGATGTATAAAGTATGTTAAAAGTGAGTAGTTGTAATACCCTATATCTTTTTATAAGGGTGTATTTGTCGTTAGCAAAATAACAACAATAATTATAATAATAATTATTATAATAATTATAATAACAAAAATAATAATAATAATAACGAATAAACAAAAAAAGGAGCAAATTAATACAACAAAATAACTCCAAAAAAAAGATAACTAAAGCAAAAGGGTCGAAGCCCATTTGCCAAAAGAAAAGAAAGTGCAATAGAGGGGGTTGGCTGCTACATTGAAGAAGAAGCTTCAGAAACGCTGAAAAAACAAAATTCCAAAAGGGAGAAGAAGAAGAAGAAGAAGAAGGCTGGAACCAAACCTTGATAAATTTTAAATACACACTAGTTCTTACGTGTAATACTCGAATTTCTCATATGGGTTTTTTTCTTCTAGTAATTCGTTTTATCTCAATTCATATATTTGAAGGGTTTCACAAGGTATAAGAAATTAAATACCAATAAGAGTTATTCTGGGCAAATTATGCAATTGGAGGTTGGTCAATGTTATTGTAGGATAAATTCACTTGGAAAAAGAAGGGTATTGATGTATTTTTACTTAAACTAGTCCCATTATATATGATCATTGTTAGGTGTAAATCAAGTTAGGGTGCAAGGATTGAGTTTTGGTGTTTAACTATATTGCAATGACAATATCGAATCAGGGTTTAAATATTGTGAGTCTAGTATTGAGTAAAAAAGATAAGTACCAATTAAAAAGGAATATTATGGACAGTAAGTTTATTTCAGTTTCAATTTATGCACACAATTAAGAAAATTGAACAATACAGGGAATAAAACATATAAATACCTTTTTATTTACAAGATTTTGGACTAATTTAAATTACTCATAGCATGGGTAAATTCAGCGAATTGATGATAAAATATATAACGTGGAGGATTAGGTATTCTAAATTAGTGGTGGATTTAGCCTAAATGAGGCAATTAACATGAGATCGATATTTTGAAATTATAGATTAATTGGAGGAATTTGTACGAAATGCTCGAGGTGAAGCATTTGGTATTTCGGCACGAGTACTGTGAATAGTAATCTTACCGCAATTTTTGTTTTCATAACTTGCATGATTTACACATGATTTTTAATATGAATATGCGACCGATTATTTTGATTTGCATGTGGGACAAGTCTTTACTCGACATTATACCGAAACATTTATTTGAGGTGATTACCGTGCTTTTAAATATTTCTATTGTCACTATATCTGTTTTACCATTACTTTAATTTACCGTTATCGAAATGAAATTATATTATTTGATATGAACCGAAATGCCCTATATTATTTTAGAATATTTTCTATGAGTATATACAGATTATAGAGACAAGTATAAATAAGAGTAGACATTGAAGGACCCTGTAGCTAACGGCGGGTTCGTTAGACCTGGTGCACCTTGTAATTATCCATTACCATTACAACCCTCTCTAGTGGGAAGGTAGAACTAAAATACCATTATCGATTTCCCTCGAGTAGGGACTACCGTTATATTTGACTTCTTTCGAAGAAGTCTACAGTTATACCAATTAGATGAACCGTTCATTGAAACCTCCCTAAATGTAAATATTGATATTATATAGTAGTTACTGAGTTTCTTACTGAATTGTTAATTGTATTATACTACAAGAAAAACATGGTGAGACTGAGAATTCTTTATTGTTTCTGAAAGGGCATTTTTATGTTATTTTCTGTTTGAGATACTAGCAACGTTTTCTGACTTGTCCCCAATAAAAAAGGTTGTGGTTAAGTGTTATTACTCACTGAGCTAGCGACTCATTCCCCGCTAAAGTTTTCACAGAGACAGCAGTTGACGCGGGCGAGGATTTCGTTAATTAGAGCCTATAGGTTCATAGTTCTTGGTGAGCCTCGCACTTGTTCCCGTTGGCGGATATTTTATTTGTTGTTATAGTCCTTTCTTTGAAATCATAGATTCGCTCCATAGTCATATTTTTAGTGTCATGAGTATTATTTTGTTGTATAGTCTTATGTTGAGTATCATTCTTTATTATCAAAAGTTGGAGATAAATTAGTATCTCTGGTTCTTAGTGGGTTGATTAGTAATGATGGAGATTTGTTTCAGTTAATTGATAAGTTGTCAATTGTTTGGTATGATATTAGGTTGCTTGGGTGTTGATTGAGACAGGGAAATTTTTTAGATAGTCCAAAAACAGGAAAAACTCTGTCCGATTTTCTGTGTAATGTCGATGAGGCTTACTTGGGGGCACTTGATCTTAAGTGTTGATCATGATCCTAAGTGTAATGTCGATGAGGCTTAATTGGGTTGTGAGAAAGTTGGTATCAGATCTTAGGCTTTAAGTCTCGAGTCATAGAGAAATGTTTAGTAGAGTCTTGTTCATGGGTACGTAGGCACCGATACTCATGATTTTGAGGTTACTGAACATCTACTAAAGTTTCCCTTCTTTCATTCTTTGATCGTGCATTGATATAACTTGAGATTGACTTTGGAGCATCTCATCGCAGATGGCTAGGACACGCACACCCTCATACGCTGGATGTGGTACTACCTAGGGTGGCAGTCAAGTTGGGGTTCATCAAACTGGAAGACAGACTTCTCCTCAACCTGAAGTTGGGAAGATGGGTCAACCCCAAGCTGCTATGTCAGATCAAGTGCAAGGGCAAGGAGTTCAGGACGCTCCGCCACTAGTGCCAACTGTTGTACCTATTGTTGCCTTACCTGCAGACGCAGTGGCAAGTTTATTGAATGTGTTAGAGGCATTGGGGCCTACTCAGGGTGGAAGTTCAGCTCCTCATTTTACTTTACAAACACAAGCACCTGCATAGATTGAGACTTTCCGAAATAAGGAAGTATCTCTACAAGAGTTCTTGATAATGAAATCACCAAAATTCACAGGTTCTGATAATTCAGCAGATCCTCAAAGTTTCTTGGATGCGACACTCAAGGCATTACGTACTTTATGGTGTTCTAGTTATAAAGTCATGGAGCTCACAACATACAAGCTAGAGGATATGGCCAATACATGGTATGAAACTATGTTGCTAGGAAGGCCAGGAGGAGCAACACCACTGACATGGGACGAGTTCACTAAGTTGTTCATGAATCATTTTCTTCCAGACAACTTGATGCAAAAATATGCGACGGACTTTGAGAGATTGCTTTAGACTCCAGATATGGACGTGTCAACATATAACACCAAGTTTATAACCTGGCGAGATATGCTCCGTAATTAGTCCCTAGCGAAGAAGCTCGAGTTCAGAGGTTCATTAATTAATTGGTTGGTCGGTTATACATTGCGGTAGCCCCACAGATGAAGACTTTATCCCACTCTGATGCAGTTGACCTTGCTAAAACAAATTGAAAATAAGGGACATGATGAGCATGCAACTTGTGATTTATGTAACAAGGCCAAGACATGAGGGACTTTCAGTGGCAATTTTAGTGAAAATCGAAAGGTGGGAAATCAGGGACAAGAACAACAGGGTTCTCAGACAGGGACACACATGTCTTCACATACCACATTACAGACAGGGTACTAGGGGACCATCAGCATCTGGACATCGTAATTCTGGGTAATTATATGCCACTACTCTAGTCTGCCAGACCTGTGTTAGATAGATTTGGGCCAGTGTCGTGTTCTAACTAAAGAGTGCTTTCAGTGTGTCCAGTTGGGATATCGCTTGAGGAATTGCCCTCACCCTCCAAGGAATTTCAACCACGCTTCTATTCAGTCAGTTGCACCTACTCAGACTACTCATAATACTTCAGGTGCTACAGGTATAGGAAATAGAGGTTGAGATACTGGGGACCGTGCTACTGTGAATCATTGACAAGGGAATGGTGGTAGAGGTCAGGCGAGAGTTTTTGCATTTACTAGATAGGATGCTCAGGCCTCGAATGCTATGGTTACATGTATTCTTTTTGTCTGTTCATTTGATACACTTGCGTTGATTGATCCGGGATCTACTCACTCCTATGTTTCTTCATAATTTGCTTGGAGGTTTAGTAGACAGCCTGAGTTATTGAATGGTCCTTTTCTAGTTGCTACTCCTGTTGGAGAGCCTCTATTAGCTGAATACGTATATTGTGCTTGTCATATCCGGGTTGAGGGTAGATATACTCTAGCTGATCGTATTGTACTTAATATGATTGAGTTTTCCATGCTGATGGGAATGGATTGGTTATCTTCTCGCTATGATATCGTCGATTTTCATGCAAAAATAGTCAAGTTTGAGATACCAAACGAACCTAGTGTTGTTCCAAAAGGGGGTCAGGTTCCAGAGACTTGCAAAGTTGTATCTTTTATGAAGGCTCAACGACTTCTGAAGAAAGGTTGCTTGGGTCTCTTAGCTATTTTAAATAATACAAGAAAGGAAACAATTAGTATTGAAAATGACCAGTAGTGAGAAAATTTTCTGGTGTATTTCCTAAGGATTGACCAGGATTGCCTCTAGTATGAGAAATAGATTTTGGTATTGATTTTCCATATGACACAACCCATATCAATATGGCCATATCGTATGGCACCAACATATTTGAAAGAGATAAAACAACAACTACAAGATTTATTAGATAAGGGTTTTATTAGACCGAGTATACCTCCATGGGGTGCACCAGTACTGTTCGTAAAGAAGAAAGACGGATCCCTGAGAATGGGCATTGACTACAGGCAGTTGAACAAGATAACAATATGTAATACATATCCCTTTACTCGTATAGATGACATGTTTGATCAGTTACAAGGAGCTGCCCACTTTTTAAAAATTGACATTCGTTCTAGCAATCATCAACTTAGAATAAACGATGAAGATATTTCTAATTCTGCTTTCAAAACTCGCTACGCGCACTATGAGTTCCTTTTGATGCCTTTCAGACTGACTAATACTTCAGTTGCATTCATGGATTTAATGAATAGGGTGTTCAAGACGTTTCTGGATAGATTTGTAATAGTATTTATTGATGATATCCTGATATATTCTCGTAGCCAAGGAGAAGACGAGAATCATCTCAAGACTCTATTGCATACATTGTGAGAACATTGTCTTTATGATAAGTTCTCAAAGTGTGAATTTTGGCTAGACTCAGCATCATTTCTAGGGCATGTGTTGTGATGACCCAAAAGGTCATCCCGTGTATTGCTAGCTAATTTTGTGTTTCGAGGTCATGAAAACCTCCTTTTATCTCGCCTCGATTTGCATGCACACCCGGGCGTGTAGCCGGGAAGCCTTTATGTGAAAAACATAGGAAAATGATGATTTTGTTTTGAAATTTGAATAAAGTTGACTTTGGTCAACATTTTTGGTAAACAGACACAGACCCGTAATTTGACGATCCCGGAGGGTCTGTAGGAAAATATGGGACTTGGGCGTATGCCCGAAATCAAATTCCGAGGTCCCAAGTCCGAGAAATGAATTTTTAAAAGAAAATATTTTCTGAAAATATAAGAGATTTTTTAAAGTGAATTTATATGTGAAGTCTGTGGTATCGGGCCAGTATTTTGGTTTCGGAGCCCGATACAGGTTCAAAATAATGTATATGTCCTGTCTGTATAGTTTGGTGAGAAACGGAAGTTATTTGACGTAATTCGGACTCACGGTTGTGAATTTGAAAGTTTTAGAAGTTTTGAGAAATTTCATGGATTTTGGGGTTAAATTTGTGGTCTATGATTTTATTTTGGCGATTTGATCACACGAGTAAGTACGTAAGATGTTTTTGAGGTTGTGTGCATATTTGGTTTGGAGCCCCGAGGGCTCGGGTGAGTTTCGGCTAGGTTTCGGGGTGTTTGAACTTGGAAAATCACTGTCGGTGCACTAGTTCTGGTGTGCCCGCACCTGCGAGCCTAGGGCCGCAGGTGCGAGACAGCGTGTTTCATTGTTCACAGGTGCGGTCCATTTCTCGCAAACATAGACCTTCTTCCGCAGAAGTGGTTTCGCAGGAGCGGATAACCTTCCGCAGGTGCGGCCCCCTACGGGCCTGTCCATTTCTGCAGGTGCGGTTTTCTTCCTCAAATTTTCAAAAAAAATAGAAGGCCTAGGGCGATTTTCTCAAGAGACTTTTCTTCCCAAATCATAGGTAAGTGTTCACTAACTACTTTCCTTCAACTTTCTGATGTTTTTCATCAACTATCTTCAAGAATCCTAGTGTTTTAATGGTAAAAGAATTGGGGATTTGGGTAGAGTTAGGGCTTTTTGATAAATTGGGAATTTGAACTCATTTTGGGGTCAGATTTCAAAACAAATTATATATTCGGGTTGGTGGGAGAATGGGTGAACGGATTCTGGTCCGAACCTCGTGTTTTGACCAAGCGGGCCGCGGTCGATTTTTGGATTTTTTGCAAGAATGTTAGAAAGTTTATAATTAAGCGTTGGACTTGAGTTTTTTAGCATTTATTGATGTTATTGAGTCAATTATGTCTAGATACAATTTATTTGGAGTCGTGTTTGAAAGGAAAAGCAGTGCTTGAGGCTTGATTTTTATCGTGCAAGTCGAGGTAAGTGTTTGGCCTAACCTTATCTTGAGGGAATAGGTAATGAGTCTTATTTACTACGTGATTATTCCATGTCCAATGTATAGGTGAGGTGACGAGTACCTATATGTTGTTGTAAAGCATGCCCGTGAGTCGTATATTATGAATTATGTGATTTTCATTGAGATTTATTGTGTTATAGATTAAACTTCAATTTGGTAGTTATTATTTGGTGGAAATTCTTGGTTGTGAATATTGTTGGGTATTTGTTCGGTTGTGGAATATTTTCATAAGTTATACACTTGTGTAAGATTGGTTATAGTTGTGTCCCTTGCCGGGACGGTATCATTTCTGTTGATTGTTCCCTTTCCGTGATGTTGTGATTTATGGTTCTTGTTGTTGATTTTTTCTTGCCAAACTGTTATTTATGATATTTTATGCACGAGGGGACATTCAGTGCAATGTTTATCATATTTAAGCACAAGGGGACATTTTGTGCCATGTTTATGATATTTTAGCACGAGGGGGCACTTTGTGCCATGTTTATGATATTTTAGCACGAGGGGACATTCCGTACCATGTTTATGATATTTTAGCACGAGGGGACATGCCGTGCCGTTTCTATTTACTTATTGTGAGGATGAGAGTAAAATCACGAAGGGTGATGCCGTGCACTTGCTTGTTCTGTGTTGTTAATTCTTGTTGTTATTTCGATATTTAAAATGTTGCCTCATTCTGTTATTCCAATAATTGCTATCCCTTTTCCCCAGCATGTTTTCCCCCGTTTGTGTACTTAACTGTTTACTTCCTATCGTTATTTCTTTTATATATTATTAAATTGCACATGTGATATTATTTGTCGTGTCCTAGCCTCGTCACTACTTCGCCGAGGTTAGGCTCGGCACTTACTCAGTACATGGGGTCGGTTGTACTGATACTATACCTGCACACATTTTTGTTGCGCAGATCACGGTACAGGACCCAGTGGATATTGCGTTAGATGTCTTCCTTCAGTCAACTTAGAGACACTGATGTAGTCTTGCAGGCATCTGCAGGCCTTGGCGTCCCCTTCCACTTTCCTTTATTTCTGTTTCTGGTACTTCAGAAAACAGATGTATTATTTCTTTCAAACTGTTATATGTACTACTCTTAGATAGTCCGAGACATTGTGACTCCAAAGACCTGGGTTGGTTATTTTGAGAATTCGTAAAAGTTTGTGGATCTAGTTATGTATTTCATTTATTCGTTCTCATTGTTATCTTTAATTTATGGAAAAGTCGTATTTCACTTGTTCTTATTTAATAATAAATTGTTTTACTAAATTTGAGCTATTACGTTGGCTTGTCTTGCGGGTTCAACGTTAGACGCCATCACGGTCCCGATGGTGGGTATTTCGGGTCGTAACAAGTTGGTATCAAAGCACTAGGTTGCCTAGATCTCACAAGTCACGGACAAGCTTGGTAGAGTCTGAGGAATAGGTACAGAGACGTCTGTACTTATCCTCCAGAGGCTGCATAGTTAGGAATAACTTCACATCTATTCATCTATGTCGTGTGATTTGAATTCTAAATGCTAATTGAGTTTCTATTCTACTCTCTCGCAGATGACGAGAACGCGTGCTTCCTCATCTATCGATCAGAAGCCCGATCCTCCAGTTGCAGCTCCTATAAGGGGCCGAGGACGAGGACGAGGCCATACTAGAGGCCGAGGTTAGAGCAGCAGCCCCAGTGGAGGATCCTTAGGTAGAGTTTTCCGATGAGGTCCCTGCTCAGACAGTCTCAGTTGGACCAACTCAGGTCCCAGAGGGGTTCATTGCCACCGCGGTACTTCAGGACGCTCTGGACCGCTTAGTGGGCCTTATGGAGAGCGTAGCTCAGTCCGGTCTGCTTCCAACAGCACCAGACATCTCTCAGGTTGGGGGAGGGGCCCAGACTCCTGCCACCCGCACGCCAGAGCAGATAGCTTCTCAGTTCCAGACTCCAGCACCTTAGACAGCTGGAGTAGCTCAGTCGGGTATTGTGGCACAGGCCGTTGAGGGAGCATCTATGTCTGCTGATGCCTTAAGGAGATTGGATCGGTTCACCAAGATATTTCCTACTACTTTCAGTGGTGCACCATCAGAGGATCCCCAAGATTACTTAGACAGTTGCTATGAGGTTCTTCGGAACATGGGGATCGTGGAGCCCAATGGGGTCGATTTTGCTACTTTTCGCCTTTCTGGTCCTGCCAAGACTTGGTGGAGGGATTATTGCTTGGCCAGGCCAGTTGGATCTTTGCCTTTGTCTTGGGCTCAGTTCTCCAAGTTGTTCTTGGAGAAGTTTCTACCAGTTACCTAGAGGTAGGATCTTCGGAGACAGTTTTAGCGTCTCTAGCAGGGTTCTATGACAGTTACCCAGTATGAGACCCGGTTTATCACTTTGGCCAGATATGCTATTATGATACTCCCCGCTGATCGAGAGAGAGTGAGGAGGTTTATTGAGGGGCTAGCTCAGCCGATTAGACTTCAGATGGACTGAGAGACAGGTACTGATGTTTTATTTCAGGAGGCGGCCAATGTGACCAGGCGGATTGAGATGGTATTATCACAGGGCACTGGTCAGGGGTCTGACAAGAGGCCTCATCATTTTGGCCTATTCGTTGGTGCCTCATCTGGAGGCAGAGATTCTTTTGGCAGAGGACATCCTCCCAGACAATTCCAGTCAGCCCTTCAGGTATCCCGCAGTGCACCACCAGCTCCTATCAGTCCACCGTCGCTTCAGAGCTTTCTGAATGGGTATTCTGGTCGACATGGACAATTTCAGGGCCAGCAGTCTCAGCAGCAGAGATCTTGTTACACTTGTGGTGTTCCAGGGCACATTTTCAGGTTTTTCCCCCGAGCTTCTAGTGGTTCTCAGCATCAGGGTTCCCGTGCTATGATTCTCGCACCAAGTGCACCCCCACCCCCTCATCCAGCTAGGGGTGGAGGTCGAGGTTCCATAGTTGGAGGCCAGACATCTAGAGGTGTAGGGCAGGGTATGAGAGGTAGAGGTCAGCCCGCAGTAGGTCGACCCAAGGACGTTCAGATTGGTGGGGCTCAGCCCCGATGCTATGCTATTCCCGCCAGACCTGAGGTGGAGGACTCTGATGCAGTCATTACAGGTATGGTTTCAGTTTGCAACAGAGATGCTTCGGTTTTGTTTGATCCGTGGTCTACATTTTCCTACGTGTCCCCATATTTCGCTCCTTATCTTATTATGCCTCGTGATTCCCTAAGTACTCATGTATATGTATCTACACCGGTGGGTGATTCTATTGTGGTAGATCGAGTCTACCGGTCATGTATAGTGGTTATTAGTGGTTTTGAGACTCGTGTAGACCTGTTACTCCTTGATATGGTTGATTTCGATGTCATTTTGGGGATGGATTGGTTGTCTCCCTATCTTGCTATTTTGGACAGTCATGCCAATACTGTGACCTTGGCCTTACCGGGAGTACCCAGATTAGAGTAGAGGGGGACTCCTGGTCATTCTTCCGGCAGTATTATCTCGTATATAAATGCTCGGCGTATGGTTGAGAAGGGATGTTTGGCCTATTTGGCTTATGTTCGTGATTCTAGTGCCAATGTCGCTTTTATGGAGTCTGTGCCCATTGTCCGTGAGTTTCTAGAGGTATTCCCTGCTGACCCGCCAAATATGCCACCCGATAGGGATATCGAATTTTGCATTGGCCTTGCTCCGGGCACTCAGCCCATTTCTATCCAGCCATATCGTATGGACACCGCCAGAGTTAAAGCAGTTGAAGGATCAGTTACAGGATTTACTAGCTAAAGGCTTTATTAGGCCTAGTGTTTCTCCTTGGGGCACCCTTCTAGGTCAATCTAGTCAGAGGGGCTGCAATGGATGAAAAGCCCTCCACAAATTGGCGATAATATCCTGCCAATCCCAAGAAGCTCCTCAATATTCTTAGGATCCACCTTGATACCCTCTCCTGATACCACATGTCCCATGAATGCCACAGAATATAACCAGAAATCAAGGACTGAATGTCCAAATCTAGTGGCCTCCCCTATGCTGAAATGAATGCCAAGCTACCCATACTCTCTGCATTCCTGCTTAAGGCATCCGCAACCACATCCGCCTTACGCGAATGATAACGAGTAATGATGTCATTGTCCTTTACCAACTCAAGCCATCTACACTGCCTCAAATTAAGATCCCTCTGCTTATACAAGTGCTACAAGTTGCAGTGGTCTATATAAACCTCATAAGACACCCCATACAAGTAATGCCTCCAAATCTTAAGAGCATGAACAATCGCTTCCAACTCCAAATTGTCCACAGGGTAGTTGTTCTCATGAACCTGCATCCAACGTGAAGCATATGCAATAGCTCGCCCCTCCTGCATCAACACACATCCCAAACCAACGCGTGAAGCATCGCAATAAACTATATACATCCCCGACACGGGAGGCAATACTAGAACTGGTGTTGTGGTCAAGGCTGTCTTGAGCTTCTGGAAGCTTGCCTCTCACTCGTCGGACCATCAGAATGGGGCACCCTTCTAGGTCAATCTAGTCAGAGGGGCTGCAACGGATGAAAAGCCCTCCACAAACTGGCGATAATAACCTACCAATCCCAAGAAGCTCCAGATCTATGTCACTGAAGTAGGGCGTGGCCAACTCTGAACTGCCTCAATCTTCTTAGGATCCACCTTGATACCCTCTCTTGATACCACATGTCCCATGAATGCCACAGAATATAACCAGAAGTCACACTTGGAGAACTTAGCGTACAACCTTTGTTCTTGCAAGACCTGGAGCACTACTCTCAGATGCTGCTCGTGCTCTCCCATGCTACGTGAGTAGACCAATATGTCATCAATGAAGACAATGACAAAAAATCAATATAAGGCATGAATACCCGCTTCATCAAGTCCATGAATGTTGTTGGGGCGTTAGCCAAGCCAAAGGACATCACCAAGAACTCATAATGACCATATCTAGTACGAAAGGAAGTCTTCAGGACATTCGAGTCCCGAATCTTCAGCTAATGGTATCCCGATCTCAAGTCGATCTTAGAAAACACCCTAGTACCCTGCAACTAGTCAAACAAATCATCAATACGCGACAACGGGTACTTGTTCTTGATGGTGACTTTGTTCAATTGGAGGTAGTCAATACACATCCGCATAGTCGCATCCTTCTTCTTCACAAATGGCACTGGAGCACCCCAAGGCGATATACTCGGTCTGATAAACCCCTTAGCTAACAACTCCTCAAGTTGTTCCTTCAATTCTTTTAGTTCCTTCGGAGCCATGCGGTATGGTGAGATAGATATAGGCTGGGTGCCTTGAGCTAAGTCAATGCAGAAATCAATGTCACGATCTGGTGGCATGCCTGGAAGGTCTGAAGGAAATACATCAGCCAACTCTCGAACCACTGGCACAGAATCAATCGTCGGAGACTCTACAGTGGAGTCCCACACACAAGCAAGATAAGATAAACAACCCTTCTCGACCATACATCGAGCCTTTAGAAAAGAAACAACCTGACTAGATGCACTAACTGAGGAACCTCTCCACTCCAATCTAGGCAACTCAGGCGTGGCTAAGGTAACAGTATTGGCATGGCAATCTAGGATGGCATGATAAAGACATAACCAATCCATGCCCAGGATGACCTCAAATTCAGCCATATCAGGTAACAAGAGGTCCGCTCTGGTCTGGAACCCACAGAATGTGACCACACAGGACTGATTATTCCGGTCCACAACCAAAGAATCGCCTACAGGGGTGGACACATAAACAGAAGTACCAAAGGACTCATGAGGTATATCCAGGAAATGTGCAAACAAGGATGATACATATGAATAGGTAGACCCTGGATCAAATAATACCGAAGCATTCCTACCGCACACCGAAATAATACCGGTGATCACGGCATCTGAGGCCACTGCATCTGGTCTGGCCGGGAAAGCATAAAATCTGGTTGGAGCATCGGCTCACTGGACTCCGCCCGACTAAAAAGGAGCCGGCTGAGCTCCCTCTGCCTGGCCTCCACCTATAGGTCGACCTTTACCAGCCTTCCCTCCACCTCTAGGTGGTGGACCACCGGTGCTGAAACCATAGCGTGATGACCCTGCTCCATTGCCTTGCCCCGAAGTTTGGGACAAAACCTCTTCATGTGACCTTCATCCCCACACTCATAACAACCTCTCGGTAATATACCCTGCTGCCCTGGGGAAGAACCCCGCATAGCTGGAGGACGGTATGAACTCTCTGGCATAGTACTGAAGTAAGAGCTACAAGATCCCTGATGACCAGAATACCCACCGGAGGAACCCTGAATAGCCGGTGAGCGATAAGAACTCTCTGACATCGCACTGAAATAAGGCCTCACTGGAGCACCTCGAGGAGGTTGTGGGGGTGCTAAATATAGAGGCATGATGGGCTGACCCTTACCAAACTGACCTTTGCCCCGAGCCAGGGCACCTATAAAATCTCCAGAAAATCGAGCTCTCTTATCTTGTTGTCCCTGCTCTCTGCTTTTCAAACGATAGTCCTCAATCCTGCGAGCAATCTCCACTACTAGATGATAAGGAGTCCCCATCTCCACCTCACGGTCCATGTTGGCCCTAAAACCAGTGTGCAACCCCGCTACGAACCTCTGCACTCTCTCTATGTCTGTAGGAAGTATCATAAGTGCATGACGAGACAACTCATAAAACCTCGCCTCGTAGTCGCTCACTGACATCTGACCTTGCTCCAGTTGCTCAAACTGATACTGCAGCTCTTCCCTCTCAGAAGGTGGAAAATACATGTCCAGGAATAAATTAGTTGACTGCTCCCAGGTGATGGGAGGAATATCCGCTGGTCTACCAAGAATATAAGATTGCCACCATTTACGGGCCCTGTCCTCTACCTGGAAAGTAGTGAAATCAACTCCATGAGACTCTAGTATCCTCATGTTGTGCAGTTTGTTCGTGCACCTATAAATAAAATCCCGAGCATCCTCATGACGCCCGCCTCCGAAGACAAAAAATGTGCAGTCTGGTTTGGGCTCAAGTACTACTGCTGCTACTAGCAGATACCCACCCGCGGGCAGTGTACCCGGAGTACGATAGACCACGGTTGCATGAGATATGGCCAGGTTTGCTGGAAATAAACCATCCTGGGTCATAGTATCCATGAACCGCATCATACGACCCATAACTTCCTGGAAGCCCGACGCCGTCATGAAATCCATCGGGGCACGATCTGCTACGGGCACCTCACCCTGCTTCTCAATAATAGGATCTCGTGTTGGATCCACTGGTGGTGCAACGGAACATCGGTTGTGCGCGTCCTCACCATATGTGAGAGAACAGAAGAGTGAGGTTTAACATACTATCAACTACACGATAGAAAATGAATAAAGAGAGATTTCCTAACACCATATAGCCTCTCGAAGATAAATACAGACGTCTACGTATCGTTCCGCAAGACTCTATTAGGTTTGCCCGTAACTTGTGAGACCTACGTGAACCTAGAGCTCTGATACCATGTTGTCACGACCCAAATCCTAATCTAGGTCGCGATGGCGCCCAACACCAATGTCAGGCAAGACAACACCAATCATCTAGTGAGTTTAGTTTATTTTTACAAAAACCATTCCATCATTTCAAAATTATTTTTAGCATATATGCATGTGATATGATAATAAGCAAGGGCAGTTAAATTACAAAAATAAAGAAGTCAACTTTAATTAATTACATATCCAAAAGAATAGTCTACCAATGTGTGTGCCGGGAACTAGTGTCACAAGTTTACAGGCATCTAGTAGAAAAAATTAAAATAATACATCTATCTATTGTCTGAGAGGATATAGACAGAATAACAAAAGGAAAGGGAAAGACTCGAACGTGCTGCCGAACGGCACCAAGAGAAGCAGCTCACCGTGAATCTCTGACCTCGAGAAAAGTCAAGAACGGGCTTCGGGCTGATAACCAGATACACCTGCCTCAGAACCTATACAATTAAGTACAGAAACGTAGCATGAGTACATAAACATTATGTACCTAGTAAGTATCCGGTCTAATCTCAAAAAAGTAGTGACGAGAGGTCGACTTGACACTTACTAAAGCCAAAATAGTATATTTAAATTTAAGACTTAGAATGAATAGCAAATATGAATGATTAATAAAGACAAGAAACGACATGTCTTCCCACAAGTATATTTATGTGTCAAACTCCTATCATACATGTTACTATTTAATTTTATGGGACATTTAACAGTTTAACAATCATGGAAATATAATAAGCAGGTGACATGCGCATAGTGTGTCGAGCACGTTCGGCCCGATCCAACAAAATAATAAATGTGCACTACCGAAGGGTAACAGCGCGAACCATAGATGCTCTAATTAACATGCCGAGGCGAACGGCCCGCTCCCATGAGAGTTGTGGAAGAAATCACCCTGCTCGAAGAATATAATTGCGAAGCGGTTTCACATAAGCATAACACATTTATTAATCCACTTCTTTTCAAATTAAAGATTTACATGGAACCTTTATGCTCTTGAATTCACTTTAAACATGCCGAAACATACCTATACTACTCGGAATGACACCAAATTTTGCGAGCGAGTCATAAATGACATGACGGAACTATTCCCGGTCTCAGAATACCGTTTGGACCTCGATATCACAAAAACACATTCCAAACCTCAATTTGAACTTAAAGAATCATATTTCACTCTTTGGCGCTGAAACGCTCCCGGGTCATTCAAAATCATCATAGGAACCTACTGGAACCTTCAAATCTCGATTCCGAGGTCGTTTACTAAAAATGTTGACCGAAGTCGAACCTGACCTTTAAGGCCAACCTTAAGGAAATAAGTGTTCCTATTCCACCCCAATTCTACCAAATCCCAAACCAACCATCCCCACAAGTCATAAATCAGTAAAAGAAAGTACGGGAAGTCTTAGTTAGGGGCACAAGGTTCTAGAAAGCAAAACGACTTGTCGGATCGTTACACTAATGATTCGATACAAACTCTTGTATTGCCACGATTTTTGGTTGAAATCTTGATGAAATGTTGTGTCTTCTTCCCTTAGTTGCTTCTGAAATCTTTCGTGGGTCAAAAGTCACCTCAAAAATGTATTTTTGGTGTATTTATCCCGAGTAGAACTGGGCCCGGACGAAACTGCCCTTTCCAAGCTGAAATAGAAAAATATTATGTAAAAATATCATAGGCACGGCATAGGATGCTGCCCCCCGGGGCGCGTCAGTTTTCAGAGAGTTATTTTTGATAGAGTTGGCCTATTTTTCACAGTTGCGGCACAATTGTGTTTTCTTCTCATAGTAAATGTTTTTCTTCACTTTTTGATATCCAGACTTGGTCCTCGAACCCCAAACGCAATCCCGACTTAATTTATTGGGCTTTTACTCAGACTTCAATGCTCCAAATAAATTGATGTAGCTCCAAATTATCTTTTTAACACGGAATCACTTTTTGCACGGGATAAAACACGTAATAAGTAGAATTCACTATCATTTAAGCTCAAACACATGTAAAGTGCAGTAATTAGAGTGTAAAATAGCTCTAAAGCTGTCACACCCACATTCCTAACCCTCGGGATCGTGATGGCGCCTAACACCATACTCGCTAGGCAAGCCAATGTTAAAACTTAACTAACTATTTTCTTTAGAAAGTTTACTTAAACACAATACAACAATTTCAAATAAAAGGAAATCTAATACTTTTCAATAATTGACTTCATGAATAATATTAGAAATAATAAAATGAACCACAAACTAATATTAAATGTATAACTACCCAATGTTTGGTATCACAATTCACGAACTACTAAATAATACTACAAATAAATGGGCTGAAAGAAATATGTATCTGTTTTGAATGAGATAAAACATTAAATAGCTAATAAGGAGAAGACTCCAGGAATTTGCAGACGCCAGCAGATCTACCTCATGTCTCCGTGAGAATAATATCAGGTACTACTTTCACCTAGCTCTAGGCGGTACCTGGATCTGCACAAGAAGTGCTGAATGTAGTATCAGTACAACCGACCCCATGTACTAAGTAAGTGCAGAGCCTAAACTTGACGAAGTAGTGATGAGGCTACGGCGGGGCATTTATAATATAACCAGTAAACAATATATAATAAAGCAAGAATGAAATTCTAAACTAAACAAAACAATAATTTGTAGCAATAAATAAAATAACTCGGCCACCTTTTCTAGGTCTCAAATATAACAAATTCTCACATAAGTTTCCATATTTCCAAATTCACTTAAAAAATTGTAATTGCATAATATGAAAAACAGTAAAGTAAAATAGTAAGTTTTCAAATCTTTGTGTTTAAAAATCAGTAAAACATAAATGTCCTCCCTTATTGCTCCTTGTTGCTGCGCGCAAGCCGCTCCCACCTGTCCACCCTTATTGCTCCTCCATATATATATCATCCTTATTTCTCCTGTTGCGGTGTGAAACCCGATCCTACCTATCCACCCTATCACTCCTTGTTGCAGCGTGCAACCCGCTCCCACCAGATAATCAATCACTTTATTTATAAAAAACTTCACAATTCAGGTTAAAGACTTTCACAATATTTTTGTCTCAACAATTGTAAACAGAAAATTGTACTACTCATAACTTCATCAATTATCAGTTCACAATGAAGCAAACCGAAATATATATGAGTTATGAGTTCCGTTATTGTTTTTCGCGTTTCGAAAGTTCGAGCGAGTCCGTATCATGAATAAAGACTTGCTGGTGCTTTTGGACGGGGTCCAGAGGGGCTCGGGTGAGTTTCGGACCCCCAAGAGCTAAGTTGGAAAAACCATATTTTTGTTGTCTGGTTTCCTTCTCTGCGATCACAGAAGGTGGGTCGGGATCGCGGAGAAGGAATTTGGCTGGGTTGCCGATTGTTCTTCGCGGTCGCAGCTTCCTCTTCACGATCGCGGAAGGCTGGACTCCATGCCTTCGTGATCGCAGCCCCATCCTCGCGATCGCATAGTGCCAAGCCAGGGCTGGTCACAGTTTCCCTTCACGATCGCAGGACCTCTATCGCGATCGCAGAAGTCTGGCCAGTTGGCCTTCGCGATCGCAGGGCCCTTGTCGCGATCGCATTGAAGGAATTCCTGGGCAGTTTTATTAAATACGGGACTTAGCCTATTTCCTCCTTCATCTTCCTCCTAAAGTCTTTAATGAGCTCTTCAAGGAACCTTCCACCACTTTTATTAAGGTAAGTAAATTCCATGGTTTTACTAGTTTCAAACATCAATTCCTCGTTAAATTCCCTACTAAATTATCAAAAATCATAGAATTAGGTAGTAATTTTGTGCTCTTGAGGGTTTTGTGATTTTCCATTTTAGGCCAATAATTCAAGTAGAAATCACACCTTAATTATCCTTAGGCTATGGGTGAGTGATCCCTTCGAGAATTTTTCTGAATTTGAACATGCAGGACCGGGGTTAGAATTTGGAAATTTTTCAAGAATAGCAATTTTATTGAATAACTAAGATAATTTCCCACATTGTGCATGCATTGATTTAATTGTACACATTCTGGCTAGTTGCGAGTCCTCGGGTGTAGAGTTCAGAGTTTCGGGCGCAATTGTGGTCCGAGGGGTAGATTCGGCACAAGGTGAGTCTCCTTTCTATCCTTGTAAGAGGGAATTGTCCCCATAGGTGATGTATATGCTATGTGTAAATTTTTTGGGGGCTACGTACGCACCAAGTGACGAGAGTCCGTACATAGCGGCTATCATTGTTATGTCCGGGTAGTTAGGCCCACATCATGTCTTATATGCTTCCTCGTAAGGCCTTATATGCTTCCTTGTAATGATTTATATGATTCATTGTGATGCCATATGTACTATGAGATCATGTTTTGTATAGTATTGTTCCTCTGAGGCTTTATGGAAATTGTTGAATTGAAAGGAATTTATTATAGAAGGTAAGTTTTATAAGATATTGTGTGTGCATGTGACCGCTTCGCAATTTACATTCCGCGAGCGATGTGTGATTTCCCCCACTCTTATGGGAGCGGGCCGTATGCCACGGTGGATTGAAAGGTGCACTTTTGGGATGGGTCGGTCGATCCCGGTAGTGCACAGAGATGATATAATTAAGAATGCACTCTTTGTACGGGTCGTTCGATCCTCGGCAGTGCATGGACGAAGTTGTACTATGTTATGTTATAGTTGCATTGAAAGACGCACTTCTTGGATTTCCGTGCTTTATACATAATTGCTACTCACTGTCTTACATGCCTACTGCTTTATTTATCTTTGTTATATCACGTTTATGGACCTTAGTGAGTGTCAAGTCGACCTCTCGTCACTACTTCTTCGAGATTAGACGGGATACTCACTGGGTACATATTTATTTTAATATGTACTCATGCTGCACTTCTGTACTTAACTGTACAGGTTCTGAGGCTGGTGCATCTGGTTATCAGACCAGATCCTGGTAGTGACCATAGAGGACCTGACTTGAGGGTGAGCTGCTTCCTCTGGAAAATCCCCAGCAGCACCATGGAGTTTCATTTACTTTTGTTTCCCGTCTATTCATGCAGACAGCGGGATTGTATATATCATTATCCTTTGTTTATTCCGTTAGTATGCCCATGACACTCGTGACATTAGTTCCTGGCACACACGTAGTGTATATTTTTGTTTTTGGGTTGTACAGGCATACATATGCTTTATTTCGGCCATTTAGTGTTATAATTTTATTATTATATCAAACTATCATCAAGTTTAATTGTTTGAAATTGGTAAATATTGATTTGTTTAATCAAATGGGAAGGGTAACACCTAGGGTAATTCATATTGGCTTGCCTAACCCCGTCGTTGGGCTCCATCGCGACCTGCGTTAGAAATTAGGTCGTGACAACGTGGTATCAGAGCCCTTGGTTCACGTAAGTCTCACGAGCCACGGGCAGGCCCAGTAGAGTCTTGCGGATTGGTACGGAGACGTCTGTACTTATCTTTAGGAGGCTATGGGGTGTTAGGAAACCTCCCTTTATTCATATCATGTCATGGAATCTATAATGTACTCAAACTTATTCTTCTATTCTCTCACAGATGGTGAGGACGCGTGCATCCGATGTTTCTTGTCCGGGAGATGCCATTTCCCCTGCCGATCGAGGTGGGGGTAGAGGTAAGGGTAGAGCACCTGCTCGAGGTAGGGGACGAGGGCGTCCCAGAGCTATACCAGTGGCACCACCAGAGGACCCTATTATGGAGGAGCAGGATGAAGTGCCTCCAGTAGAACCTGCTCTAGTGGATTTCATGACGGGGCCAGGCTTCCTGGAGGTCATGGGCCGTATGCTGAGATTCATGGACACTATGTCCCAGGTTGGTTTATTTCTAGCCGACCCTGCTACTTCTCAGGCGGGAGGGGGAGTCCATACCGCTACCGCTCGGGCCACAGGTCAGGCAGCAGCAGCACGTCATACCCAGGCACACCGCCCGTGGGTGGGGTTCAGTCCGTGATAGCAGCCCCAGAGCCCATGCTAGTTGCAGAGGGTGACCAGCAGAAGATGTTCGATAGATGGACCCGACTTCGCCCTCCAGTCTTCGGGGGTGAGCGAGGTGAGGATGCTCAGGATTTAATCGATAGGTGCAGGGACAGACTGCACAATATGAGGATTTTAGAGTCCCATGGAGTGGATATCACAACATTTCAGTTGGAGGGCAGAGCTTGCAGGTGGTGGCAGTCATATATTCTCAGCAGACCAGAAGATTCTCCTCTTGTCACTTAGGATCAGTTCGTGCAGGTGTTTCTAGACAGATATATTCTGCCCTCTGAGAGGGAAGAGTTGCGGCATCATTATGAGCAGCTAGAGCAGGGGCAGATGACAGTGACAGATTATGAGGCCATATTTTCAGAGTTGTCACGCCATGCACTTATGATATTGCCTATCGATGCCGAGAGAGTACGGCGGTTTGTGGCCGGGTTGCATTCAGACATTAGGACCACCATTGTCCGAGAGGTGGATATGGGTACTCATTACTAGCTTGTAGTTGAGATAGCTCGACGGATTGAGGGGTATCGGTTGAGGAGCAGGGAACAGGGTCAGCAGGACAAGAGGGCTAGGTTCTTAGGGGATTTCAAGGATGCTCCGGTTAGGAGCAGAGGTCAGTTGGGGGGTGGTCAACCCAGCAGGCTTCCATATTCAGCACCTCCACTACCTCCTCGAGGTGGTCCAGCAAGGCCTCAGTTCAGTGCCATGCTAAAGCGTTCCTATCGTCCTCCATCCACTCAGGGTTCACCCAGTGGCCACTGCAGTCGCCAAAGATCCTCCGGTTCTTATTTCAGTGCTATGCCCGAGGGTCCACATCACTTCTTGGCTATTCAAGGGTCGTCCTCTTCGGGGCAGCAAGCTATGGTACCTAGAGGTTGCTTTGCGTGTGGAGATCTTGGTCATATGCAGAGACAGTGTCCCAGGCTTCGGGGCAAGGCAGTGCAGTAGAATTATCAGCCTATGGGTCCAGCACCGGCAGTCCGGCAACCTAGAGGTGGAGAACAGGTAGGCAGGGGTCATCCTAGAGGGGGAGGTCGGTCAGGGGGAGGTCAGTTAGTTCCTGATCACTCTGGGGGAGTTCAGTCTTCGGGAGCCTCAGCAAGATTTTATGCCATTCCGGCCAGATCAGAGGTAGTGGCCTCAGACGCCATAATCACAGGTATTATCTCAGTATGTGGTAGGGAGGCTTCGGTACTATTTGATCCAGGATCCACGTATTCATATGTTTCAGTACTATTTGCTCATTTTCTAGATGTTCCTCGTGAGTCCTTGGGTTCTCCTATATATGTGTCCACTCCTTTGGGTGATTCTGTGGTGGTAGACCGGGTCTATCGGTCTTGTGTGATCATTTTCTGTGGTTTCGATACCAAAGCAGATCTTTTATTGCTGGATATGATTGATTTTGAGGTTATCCTAGGCATGGATTGGCTATCTCCTTATCATGCTGTGTTAGATTTCCATGCCAAGACAGTCACTTTAGCCACGCCTGAGTCGCCTAGGCTAGAGTAGAGAGGTTCTTTAGTTAGTGCATCCGGCCGAGTCATTTCCTTCATAAAGGCTTGGCATATGGTCGAGAAGGGTTTTTTGGCTTACCTTGCTTATGTGCGGGACACCACCACCGAGTCTTCGACCATTGATTCATTGCCGGTAGTACGAGAGTTTTCAGAAGTACTTCCTTCAAATCTTCCAAGCATGCCTCTAGATCGAGATATTGATTTCTGTATTGATTTAGCTCCAGATACTCATCTTATTTCCATTCCCCCATATCGTATGGCTCCTAAGGAGTTGAAAGAGTTAAAGGAGAAACTTGAGGAGTTGTTGGCTAAGGGGTTCATGCCGAGTGTGTCGCCGTGGGGTGCTCCAGTCCTATTTGTGAAGAAGAAGGATGGGTCTATGCGGATGTGTATTGATTACCGCTAGCTGAATAAGGTTACTATTAAGAATACATATCCTTTGTCGTGCATCAATGATTTATTTTAACAGTTGCAGGGTGCTCGTGTGTTTTCCAAGGTTGATTTGAGATCAGGATATCATCAGTTGAAGATTCGGGCTTCAGATTTTCCCAAGACTGCATTTCGTACAAGATATGGCCATAATGAGTTCCTGGTGATGTCCTTTGGTTTAACTAATGCCCGAGAAGCATTCATGAACTTAATGAATAGGGTATTCAGGTCGTATATTGATTCCTTCGTCATCGTCTTCATTGATGACATCTTGATTTACTCGTGTAGCCTGGGTGAGCATGAGCAGCATTTGAGAGTTGTGCTCCAGACCTTGCTGAAACAGAAGTTGTATGCTAAGTTCTTCAAGTGCGAGTTCTGGTTAGATTCCGTGGCATTTTTGGGGAATGTGGTATCCGTAGAAGGTATCAAGGTTGATCCTCAGAATATTGAGGCGGTTCAGAGTTGGTTGCGTCCTACTTCAGCTACAGAGATCAGGAGTTTCTTGGGCCTAACAGGCTATTATCGTCGATTCGTGGAAAGGGTCTCTTCTATTGCAGCTCCATTGACCAGATTGACTCGGAAGAATGCCCCGTTTCGATGGTATGACGAGTGTGAGGTGAACTTTCAGAAGCTCAAGTTAGCTTTGACCTCAGCACCAGTTCTAACGTTGCCTTCCGATTCTGGGATGTATACCGTGTATTGCGACGCTTCACGCGTCGGGTTGGATGTGTGTTGATGCAGGATGGCAGAGTTATTGCTTATGCTTTGCGCCAACTGAAGGTTCAAGAAAAGAATTACCATGTGCATGACTTAAAGTTGGCGGCGATTGTTCATGCTTTGAAGATTTGGCGGCACTATTTGTATGGTGTGTCATGTGAGGTCTACACTAACCACCGCAGTTTGCAGCACTTATTCAAGCAGAGGGACCTTAACTTGAGGCAGCGCAGATGGCTGGAGTTGTTAAAAGATTATGATCTCACTATTCTATATCACCCGGGCAAGGCGAATGTAGTAGCAGATGCTTTGAGCAGGAGGGCAGCGAGTATGGGTAGCTTGGCCTACATTGCAGCTGAGGAGAGACCTTTAGCCTTGGACATTCAGTCCTTGGCCTATCGCCTTGTGAGATTGGACCTTTCAGAGCGTCGTCGAGTTTTGGCCCATGTAGTTTCTCAGTCTTCATTGTTGGAGGAGATTAAGGCTCGACAGTTTGATGATCCATGCCTTGCAGAGCTTCGGGATACGGTGGTCCAGCGCAGGACCAAGGGGGTTACTTTGGGCGAGGATGGTGTTTTGAGGCTCCAGTGCCATTTATGTGTTCCTAATATTGAGGGACTAAGGAAGAGAATTCTAGCAAAGGCGCACAGTTCTCGATATTTTGTTCATCTAGGAGCGACGAAGATGTATCGTGATCTGAAGCAGCATTACTGGTGGAGGAGGATGAAGAAGAATATAGTGCAGTATGTGGCTAGGTGTCTCAATTGTCAGCAGGTCAAGTACGAGCACCAGAGGCCAGGAGGCTTGTTTCAGTAGATGCCCATTCCTAAGTGGAAATAAGAGCGCATCACTATGGACTTCGTGGTTGGGTTGCCACGGACTTTGTGGAAGCTTGACGCGGTTTGGGTCATTGTGGATAGATTGACCAAATCGGCGCATTTTATTCCTGTGGCTACTACTTATACTACTGAGAGGCTGGACCAGATTTATATTCGGGAGATAGTCTGGTTGCACGATGTGCCGCTGTCCATTATATCTGATCGAGGTCCTCAGTTCACTACGCACTTCTAGAGAGCATTGCACAGTGAGATGGGCACTCAGATAGATCCCAGCTCAGCATTTCACCCTCAGACTGATGGTCAGTCGGAGCGTACGGTTCAGATATTGGAGGATATGCTCAGGACATGTGTGCTTGATTTTGGGGGTCAGTGGGACCAGTTCTTGCCTTTGGCGGAATTTGTGTACAATAATAGTTATCAGTCCAGCATCGAGATGGCTCCATTCGAGGCTTTATATGGCCGGCGATGTCGTTCTCCTATCGGGTGGTTTGAGTCTGGCGAGGCCAAGTTATATGGCATAGATCTGGTGAGAGATGTTTTGGATAGGGTGAAGATTATTCAGTAGAGACTCCGCACAGCTTAGTCTAGACAGAAGAGTTACGTAGATCAGCGGGTGCGTTATGTAGCATTTATGGAGGGAGATAAGGTTATGCTGAAGGTTTCGCCAATGAAGGGCGTTATGAGATTCGGGAAGATGGGTAAGTTGAGCCCCAGGTTTATAGGCACTTTCGAGGTGTTGAGGCGAGTCGGGGATGTTGCTTATGAGCTCGCTTTACCTCCCGCCTTATCAATAGTTCATCCGGTATTTCATGTATCCATGCTCCGGAGATATCATGCTTATTTCTCTCACGTGATTGATTTCAGCACTATTCAGTTAGATGAGAAGTTAGGCTTCGAGGAGGAGCCAATTGCTATTATTGATCGGCAGGACCGCCAGTTGAGGTCTAAGAGAGTTTCTACCGTAAAGGTCCAGTGGAGGGGCCAACCAGTCGATGAGGCGACTTGGGAGTCTGAGGAGGACATTCGGAGCAGGTATCCGCAGCTATTCAGCACTTCAGGTACGATTCTACTTCCGTTCGAGGACGAACGTTTGTTTTAGAGGGGGAGATTGTGATGAACCAAAATGTCATCTTATGTAAATTTAATTATGACTGTGTTCCGAGGCCTCGAAAGCCTCCGTCAATCTCATCTCGATGTGCGTGCACAGCCCGGGCGCGTAGCCGGGAAGTCTTTATGTGGAAACTTGATAAAGAGTTGAATTTATGATAATTAATTGAATAAAGTTGACTTTTGTCAACATTTTTGGTAAACGGTTCTGGACCCGCGATCTGGCGGTCCTGGAAGGTCCGTAGGAAAATATGGGACTTGGGCGTATGCCCGGAATCGAATTTCGAGGACCCAAGTCCGAGAAATGAATTTTTAAAAAAACTTATTTTCTGAAAATAATGAAGGCTTATGAAAATGAACCTCGATGTGATACATATGTTGTCGGGCCTGTATTATAGTTTCGGAGCCCGGAACAGGTTCAATATGTGTTATTTAAGTTATCTGTGAAATTTGGTAAGAAATAGACTTGATTTGACGGGTTTCGGGTCAAAATGGGAAATTTCGAGTTAATGAAGTTTTGAGGATTTTCATAGAATTTGAAATTTGGCTTGGAATGTGATTTTATGTTATCGAGGTCCAAATGAAATTTCGAGACCGGGAATATTTCCGTTATGTCATTTATGACTTGTCTGCAAAATATGAAATCATTCCGAGTAGTATAGGTTGGTTCGGCGCATTGAAATGAATTCTAGAATCTTAAGTTCTTAAGCTTGATTCAATTTGGTTTTGGGGTTGAATTCTGAGTTTCGTTGTTGTTTTTCGCGTTCCGAAAGTTTGAGCGAGTCTATATCATGAATACAGACTTGCCGGTGCTTTTGGACAGGGTCCCGAGGGGCTCGGGTGAGTTTTGGACCCCCGGGAGCTAAGTTGGAAAAACCAGATTTTTGCTGTCTGGTTTCCTTCTCTGCGATCGCAGAAGGTGGGTCGCGATCGCGAAGAAGGAATTTGTCTAGGCTACTAATTGTACTTCGCGATCGCAGCTTCCTCTTCGCGATCTCGGAAGGCTGGACTCCATACCTTCGCGATCGCAGCCCCATCCTCGCGATCGCATAGTGCCAAGCCAGGGCCAGGCACAGTTGCCCTTTGCGATCGCAGGACCTCTGCCGCGATCGCAGAGGTCTTGCCAGTTGGCCTTCGCGATAGCAGGGCCCTTGTCACGATCGCAGTGAAGGAATTCTTGGGCAGTTTTATTAAATACGGGACTTAGCCTATTTCCTCCATTTTCATCTTCCTCCTCAAGTATTTAATGAGCTCTTCAAGGAACCTTCCACCATTGTTATTGAGGTAAATAAATTCCATGGTTTTACTAGTTTCAAACATCAATTCCTAGTTAAATTCCCTGCTAAATTATCAAAAATCATAGAATTAGGTAGTAATTTTGGGCTCTTGAGGGTTTTGTGATTTTCCATTTTAGGCCATGAATTCAAGTAGAAATCACACCTTAGTGATCCTTAGGCTATGGGTGAGTGATCCTTTCGAGAATTTTCGGAATTTTAACATGCGGGAGCGGGGTTATAATTTGTAAATTCTTCAAGTATAGCGATTTTATTGAATAAGTAAGATAATTTCCCACATTGTGCATGCATTGATTTAATTGTACACCTTTTGGCTAGTTGCGAGTCCTCGGGTGTAGAGTTCAGAGTTTCGGGCGCAATTGTGGTCCGAGGGGTAGATTCGACACAAGCTGAGTCTCCTTTCTAACCTTGTAAGAGGGAATTATCCCCATAGGTGATGTATATACTATGTGTAAATTGTTTGGGGGCTACGTACGCACCGAGTGACGAGAGTCCGTACGTAGCGGCTATCATTGTTATGTCCGGGTAGTTAGGCCCACATCATGTCTTATATGCTTCCTCGTAAGGCCTTATATGCTTCCTTGTAATGCTTTATATGATTCATTGTGATGCCATATGTACTATAAGATCATGTTTTGTATAGTATTGTTCCTCTAAGGCTTTATGGAAATTGTTGAATTGAAAGGAATTTGTTATGGAAGGTNTTATATGATTCATTGTGACGCCATATGTACTATGAGATCATGTTTTGTATAGTATTGTTCCTCTGAGGCTTTATGGAAATTGTTGAATTGAAAGGAATTTGTTATGGAAGGTAAGTTTTATAAGATATTGTGTGTGCATGTGACCGCTTCGCAATTTACATTCCGCGAGCGATGTGTGATTTCCCCCACTCTTATGGGAGCGGGCCGTACGCCACGGCGGATTGAAAGGTGCACTTTTGGGACAGGCCGGTCGATGCCCAGCAGTGCACAAAGATGATATAATTAAGAATGCACTCTTTGTACGGGCCGTTCGATCCTCGGCAGTGCATGGACAAAGTTGTACTATGTTATGTTTTGGTTACATTGAAAGACGCACTTTTGGGTCGGGCCGATCGATCCTCGGCAGTGCGTAGATACGATTATGGTAAGCATGCACTTTTGGGCGGGCCGATCGATCCCCGAGTGCATAGCTATTTTTCCTTATGACTCCGGCCGGTTGTCTTATTCCTGTGTGCGCATGATTATTTGACATTGTTTTCATGGAATTTTTTACTTGTATGAGATATAATTGGAAAAGAAAGTGGCCATTGTTTTTGTTCTAGTATTTTCTTGGATTTCCGTGCTTTATACATAATTGCTACTCACCGTCTTACATGCCTACTACTTTATTTTATCTTTGTTATATCATGTTGTTGGACCTTAGTGAGTGTCAAGTCGACCTCTCGTCACTATTTCTTCGAGATTAGACCGGATACTCACTAGGTACATATGTATTTTAATATGTACTCATGCTGCACTTCTGTACTTAACTGTACAGGTTCTGAGGCTGGTGCATCTGGTTATCTGACCAGATCCTGGTAGTGACCATAGCGGACCTGACTTGACGGTGATCTGCTTCCTCTGGCAAATCCCCAACATCACCATGGAGTTTCATTTACTTTTGTTTCCCGTCTATTTATGCAAACAGCGGGATTGTATATATCATTATCCTTTGTATATTCCGTTAGTATGCCCATGACACTCGTGACACTAGTTCCTGGCACACACGTAGTGTATATTTTGGGTTTTGGGTTGTACAGGCATACATATGCTTTATTTCGGCCATTTAGTGTTATGATTTTATTGTTATATCAAACTATCATCATGTTTAATTGTTTAAAATTAGTAAATATTTATTTGTTTAATCAAATGGGAAGGGTAACACCTAGGGTAATTCATATTGGCTTGCCTAACCCCGTCTTTGGGCGCCACCGCGACCCGCGTTAGAAATTGGGTCGCGACACCTATTCCCTCAAGTCAAGGTTAAACCAAGCACTTACCTCTACTTCACAAGCAAATCACTGCTCTAGAACAACTTTTCCTTTAGAATTCGCCTCTAACCCGCTCGAATCTAATCACAATTTGTTCAATATCATCAATTATTGCTTAAAGGAATTAACTTTAATGAAAAACTATGGTTTTCCTATGTTTTCTTATAAAAATACAAAAATCGACCTCGGGCCCGCTTGGTCTAAACTCGAGGTTCGGACAAACATCTGTTTACCCATTCTCCCCCGAGCCCTGATATACACTTTGTTTTGGAACCCGACCTCAATTCGAGGTCTAAATTACCAAATTTTGAAATTCCTAAGTTCTACCCAAAAATCCTAATTTTTACCATGAAAATTCTAGATTCTAGGTTGAAATCTAGTTAAAAGTTTTTAAGGATTGAAAAGAATTTGTTGGAGATCACTTACCAATGATTTGGAGAAGTTTGAGTCTTTGGAAAATCGTCTATGGAAGTTTAGGGTTTGAGAGAATTGAAAAATGGGTGAAAATCCCGTCTAAAATCTGACTTAACAGGCTGCAGTTATCTGATTTGCGATCAAGGGTTCGCAATTTCAATCCCTTTGAAAATATGCAGCCATTGAATCAGCGACGAAAATGTCACATTTGAGACGAAAATGTAACATTTGCGACATAAGGGGGTACTCGCAATTTCGGCCAAAAATGTCGCATTTGCGAGGATGGCCTGCCCAGGTGTTGTTCGCATTTGCGATATTATTGTCGCATTTCCCAAGCCTGCTCACTTTGCAAATGCGAGATTAGAGGTCTGTGTAAAAACACCATATGCCAACTATGGTTTCTAAGTTCTAATCACTCAAAAGCCTACACGAAACACACCCGAGCCCTCGGGGCTCCAAACCAAACATGCACGCAAGTCTAAAAACATCATACGGGCTTGCTCGTGCGATCAAATTGTCAAAATAACATCAAAACTACATATTTAACCTCAAAACTCATGATTTCTCAAGAACACTCAAATTTACTAATTTTTCAACCGGACGTCCGAATCACGTAAAATCAGTTTTCATTCTCACCAACTTTCACATATAACACTTATTTATGATAACAAACTTGTACCGGGATCCGGAACTAAAATACGAGCCCGATACCAATGATTTCAAACATTATTTCATTTCTTTATTTCCTGTAAAAACCAGCACAACAATTTTCTTCAAAAATTATTTTCTAAGGCTAGGGACCTCGGAATTCAATTCCAGGCATACGCCCAAGTCTCATATTTTACAGCAGACCACCCGGGATCGTCGGAACACATATCCAGGTTTGTTTTCTTAAAATTTTGACCGAAGTCAACTAAAACAAAATTTTAACTCCAAAAATTACTATTTCTCATATTTTCACATAAAAGCTTTTGCGGATTCACCCGCGGACTATGCACGTAAATTGAGGTAATTAAAATTAGTCTTTTAGGGCTAATAAGCCCAGAATAGTGACTTTATTAATAAGATGACCCTTTGGGTCATCACAATCTCTACCTCTAAAACAAACGTTCGTCCTCGAACGGACATAGGAAATTACCTGAACTTGCAAACAAGTGGGGATATCTATTTTGCATATCCGACTCAGACTCCCAAGTAGCTGCCTCAACAAGCTGACCTTTCCACTGCACTCGAACTGAAGGATAACTCTTTTACCTCAACTGACGAACCTCTGGGTCTAAAGAGGCTACCGGCTCCTCCTCATAAGTCAAATCTTTGTCCAATTGGATAGAGCTGAATCTAACACGTGGGATGGGTCGCCATGATATTTTTGGAGCATAGACACATGGAATACCGGATGAACTAAGGATAACCCTGGAGGCAACGCAAGCCTATAAGCTATCTCCCCAACTCTCTCAAGAATCTCAAATGGCCTAATATACCTAGGGCTCAACTTACCCTTCTTTCCAAATCTCATAACACTCTTCATGGGTGATACCCGAAGTAATACTCTCTCTCCAACCATGAATGCTACATCACGAACCTTACGGTCGACATAACTCTTTTTTCCTGGACTGAGGTGCACGAAGTCGATCCTATATAACCTTGACCTTATCTAAAGCCTCCTAAACTAAGTCTGTACCCAATAACCGAGCCTCTCCCGGCTCAAACCATCCAACTAGCGATCTGCACCGTCTTCCATATAATGCCTCATAGGGAGCCATCTGAATGCTCGACTGGTAACTATTATTGTAGGAAAACTCTGCTAATAACAAGAATTGATCCCAAGAACCTCCAAAATCAATAACACAGGCGCGAAACATATCCTCCAAGATCTGAATAGTATGCTCGGACTGCCCGTCCATCAGAGGATGGAATGATGTGCTCAACTCAATCCGTCTACCCAACTCATGTTGAACAACCCTCCAAAAGTGCGAGGTAAACTGCGTACCCCGATCAAAAATAATAGACACGAGCACACTGTGAAGGCGAACAATCTCTCGAATATATATCTCAGACAGTCGCTCCGAAGTATAAGTACTTGCCATTGGAATGAAATATGTTGATTTAGTCAGCCTATCCACAATAACCCATTGAGAGTCCGTGGGAGTCCAACAACGAAGTCCATAGTGATACGCTCCCACTTACACTTAGGAATCTCTATTTGCTGAAGTAAACCACTGGGTATCTGATGCTCATTCTTTACTTGTTGGAAATTCAAACAACGAGGCACATAAGCAACAATATCCTTCTTCATACTTCACCACCAATAATGCTGACGAAGGTCTTGGTACATCTTGGCAACACCCGGTTGAATAAAATACTTAGAACTCTGAGCCTCCTCAAGGATCAACTCACGAAGGCCATCACAATTAGGCACATATATATGACCATGTATCCTCAAAACACCGTCATCTCCAACTATAACCTTCTTGGCACCACTGTGCCGAACTATGTCCCTAAGGACCATCAAATGGGGGTCATTCACCTGCCGATTTCTTATACGCTCAAATAAAGAAGACCGATCGACCGTACAAGCTCACGAACTGATTTTCCAAGGTCTGAATGTCTGAAGCTAATGGTCTCTCAGTGACTAGAATAAATGCAAGGCTGCCCATAGTCACCGCCTTCCTACTCAATGCATCGACCACTATATTGGCCTCCCCTGAATGATATAATATGGTGACGTCATAATTATTCAATAACTCTTACCATCTCCTTTGTATGAAATTAAGATCCTTTTGCTTGAACAAGTACTGGAGACTACGATGATCTGTGAAAACTACCCACGGCACACCATAGAGATAGTGCCTCCAAATCTGTAATGCATGAACAATGGTTTCCAACTCTAAGTCATGGACAAGATAATTCTTCTCATGAACTTTCAACTGTCGAGATGCATATGCAATCACCCTGCCATCCTGCATCAATACTGCTCCAAGCCCAACAAAGGAAGCATCACAATATATCGTGAAAGATCCTGAACTTGATGGTAATTAACACCAACACCGGTGCTGAGGTCAAGGTTGTACTTAGCTTCTGAAATCTCGCCTAACACTCGTCTGACCATTTGAATAGGGAACTTTTCTGAGTCAATTTAGTCATTAGGGCTGCTATATATGAAAACCCCTCCACAAAATGACGGTAGTAACCCGCCAAACCCAAAAAGCTTCTGATTTTTGTGGTTTTAAGGGGTTTAGGCCAGTTATTGACTGCCTCTATCTTCTTAGGATCTACTTGAATACCCTCTACAGATACGATGTGACCTAAGAAAGCACTAAATTCAACCAAAAATCACACTTTGAAAGTTTCGCATATAGCTGATTATCCCACAAAGTCTGGAGCGCTATACAGAGGTGTTGTTCATGCTCCTCTTGGCTGCGGGAGTATATAAGAATATCATCAATGAACACAATTACGCAAGAATCCAGACGAGGCTTGAAAACTTGATTCATCAAGTCCATAAAGGCTGCTAGAGCATTAGTCAACCCAAAAGACATCACTAGAAATTCATAGTGCCCATACCTCGTCCGTAAGGTTGTCTTAGGAACATCAGACGCCCTAATCTTCAACTGATGGTAGCCCGATCTCAGATCAATTTTTGAAAACACACTGCCACCCTGAAGTTGATCGAATAAATCATTAATTCTCGTCAATGGATATTTGTTCTTGATAGTAACTTTATTCAACTGTCGGTAGTCTATACACATCCTCATCGATCCATCATTTTTCTTCACGAACAGAATCGGTGCACCCCAGGGCGAGACGCTATGTCTAATGAAGCCCTTATCAAGCAGGTCTTACAACTGCTGTTTCAATTCTTCCAACTCTAGTGGGACCATCCGGTGTGGAGGAATAAATATGGGCGGAGTGCCCGGAGCCACATCAATGAAAAAATTAATATCCCTGTTGGGTGGCATCCCCGGCAGGTCTGCAGGAAATACCTCGGGAAACTCACGAACAATAGGCATAAAATCTATAGAAGGAACCTCAGCATCAGAGTCACGAATATGAGCCAAATAAGCCAAACACCCCTTCTTAACCATGCGACGATCCTTGGCATAAGAAATCACTCTGTTGGGAGAATTACCAGGGACCCTTTCCATTCTAATTGAGGCAATCCCAGCAAAGCTAATGTAACAGTTCTGGCGTGACAGTTCAAGATGGCATAATAAGGTGATAACCAATCCATGCCCAATATAACATCAAAATCGACCATGTCAAGAAGCAAAATGTCTATGCTAGTTTCAAGACCCTCAATGACTACTACGCACGAACTATACACACGATCTACCACAATAACATCCTCCACTCGCGTAGACACAAACAGGAATACTCAAGGAATCGCGAGGTACAACCAAGTACGAAGAAAAATATGATGACACATAAGAATAAGTAGACCCCGGATCAAACAAAACTGAGGCATTTCTATTGCAAACTGAAATGATACTTGTAATAACAGCATCGGAGGACTCCACCTCAGGTCTAGATGGAAATGAATACAGTCGGGGCTGGGCTCCACCACCCTAAACTATGTCCCTAGGAGTACCTTTGATAGGCGGACATCCACCTATAGCAGGCTAGCCTCCACCCCTAGCGGCCTGACCTCCACCTCTAATAATTTGGCCCCTACCTCTAGCTACCTGACCCCTACCTCTAGCGGGCATTTACAATATAACTTGTAATCAATATATAATAAAGCAAGAATGAAATTCTAAACTAAACAAAACAATAATATGTAGCAATAAATAAAATAACTCAGCCACCTTTTCCAGGTCTCAACTATAACCAATTCTCACATAAGTTTCCAAATTTCAAAATTCACTTTAAAATAACTGTAAGTGCATAATATGAAAAATAGTAAGTTTTCAAATCTTTGTGTTTAAAAATCAGTAAAACATAAATGTCCTCCCTTATTGCTCCTTGTTGCGGTCCGCAACCCGCTCCCACCTGTCCACCATTATTGCTCCTCCCTATATATATCACTGTTATTTCTCCTATTGTGGCATACAACACGATCCTACCTGTCCACCCTTATCACTCCTTGTTGCGGCGTGCAACCCGCTCCCTCCAGACAATCACATCACTTTATTTATAAAATATTTCACAATTCTGGTCAAAGCCTTTCACAATATATTTGTCTCAACAATTGTAAAAAGAAAGATGTATTACTTATAAACTTCATCATTTATCATTTCAGAATGAAGGAAACCGGAATATATATATATATATATATATTCCGGTTTCCTTCATTCTGAAATGATAAATGATGAAGTTTATAAGTAATACATCTTTCTTTTTACAATTGTTGAGACAAATATATTGTGAAAGGCTTTGACCAGAATTGTGAAATATTTTATAAATAAAGTGATGTGATTGTCTGGAGGGAGCGGGTTGCACGCCGCAACAAGGAGTGATAAGGGTGGACAGGT